>ML793689.1:0-31416 GCA_009831015.1 Picea engelmannii | reverse complement strand
GGAAATCTTCCCATTGGTCTCTATCAGGAAGTGCATTAGGAAACCCAACTATCTGGGAAAAGTCACAGAAAGAAAACCTTTGAGCCAGAATTTTCTCCATATCGAACCAGTGGAGTCGCCAATCGATCCTCGAATCATGGAGTTGCCAGGTGAAAGATGCACATCTTCAAATGTGTCTGGTCCTTGTTCACCATCAAAGACCAAATATTAACGTTGTCGTTACCCCAGGAAGCTTCTCAGGATGAGAAAGCAGCTGCTGAAACCTTCTCGAGAAAGCTCCTTAGGGTCAGCTTTCAGGTGTGCTAATAGTATTCATAGTTGAAACAGTGATGTGGAAACAATGGAGTCACCACAGTGGAGTCGCCAGGTGCACAGTAGCAATCTTTAAGGGATCTGATGTCTGATGCACCTTCAGAACCAGAGGCTCAATGTCGTTCTGCCCAGGGAAAATCTTCAACTTCGTCCCTGGCAATGGCGCCAGAAATGTTGGTGATGGAAGTCACCCCTAGATTGCAGCAGGAGCAGAGCCCGACGCCCATCAGTTTATGTCATGATCTGTTTATAAAAGGGATGATCAAATGGAAGTAAACTCAGAAAAATATCGTTTCAACTCTGAAACTAGGCCAGGCATGCATGGGCAAGTGAGGTCTTAGATAAACTTCAAACAATGAGTTGTAATAAGGGTGAGTAGGGGGAAGACTTGTATAAGAAGAGTGCAAGGTTCTGTCGTAAACAACAAGTTTCCAATAGACTGGGAAGAAATCATCCAAACGTAAGATCTTCTTACATTCAAACACAGAAAACCAGAGAATACAACGATGCAACGATAAATCCTTTATCATGACATAATTGCAACAATTCATGCGAATCAGTCGATCATGAACTCCCTAGTATGAGATGAAAGCTTAGATGGAGTAGGAAAACTGTTTGTCATAAAACAAGAAATCTCATATACCGATGCACAACCAGGGAACTAGAATGGTTGTTAAAACTTTACAGTCAGGAGCTTTGCTCTACCATCGATCCATTACAAAATACAAAGACTGAGTCTATATACTCAGCAAAATTCACCTATCAGAGGCATGTTCAGTCATCCAAGGCATGGTGTCCCTTCAGCCGAATTCGGAACCCCCATACCTTGCATTTAATAAGTGAGCCGAGGTTTCAACTACCTCTGTTCAGCTTCATTTAATTCTTTAGCGAGGACTAGGATCGAAGTAGGGTTGAACTGGTCTTGGAGGACGCGGTATTCCCTTCTGTGGCAAAACTCGACGCTTTGGCACCTTTGCATAACTTTCTTCCTTTCTCAAGTGACCGCGGGCTGTGACCCTGCGTTTATTCTCAAAGGCGCTTTTGGCGTTCGCGAATATGGAGGGGCTGATCCTTGCTTGTCATAGTCGTGATGAGTGAAACACCGAGATGGTTAAATTTGGCGCCACGCGTCCTTCTCAGATCTGACGGTCCTGGACCCGCTCGGCGATGCTGTGGGCCTGAGTCTTGGACATTCCCGACACCTCGTGTATCGGGAATACGACGGAGCTGCTCCTTGCGCCTCAGAGTCGCGATGGGCGAAACGTCGAGATGGCTCAATTGGGCGCCAGGTGTCCCCTTTGCATGGATGGATAAGAATGCTCCGTAATATTGCGGGCCCAACTTTGGGCGCCTTCGGAGTTCGGGGTTTCGAGATATAGGGCAACATGGAACCTTCACCCTTCGAACTCCCAAATGCCGAAACGCTGACGCGACTAGATCTCGCGCCACACGTCCTTTGGGATGAACGACGACTATCCATTCTTGCATACAATACGGGCACGATCTATTTGCACTATTCTCGGCACAACTCTGCTATCCGCGATTTCCCGCCAGCCATTGATCCGCTCATATGGATGAATCCGGACTGTTGACACTATAATTTTGCCCGCTCGCTTGATTTTAGGCCTGAAAAGGACTTCTTCTGTGCGCTGCGCTTGGGCGCTCCTTGTGCAACCTGCAGACCTGGATATCCCGATGCCGAAGACAAGAATTGTCGCTAACAGGTGCCCAAATTGGAAAACTGTTTTCCAACTATATAGCCATGGTAGGATTTCTTCATTTTTCTTGGGTTCCCAAATAAAGAAAAAGATGGTCTCCAACTATACATTTATGGTACGGTATATACATTTTCTCGATTCCCTAATTGAAAAAAAAGGACTCAGCATGGATTGAAACATGAGCGATCTTTAGAACTTGCTATAGATATTGGGGAGTTCAGGCATTGGAATTCATATAGGCAAGTGCAATTATTGGTGATGTACAAGCACATAAGATTGTTCAGTACATAAATGGGAAGCATGAGGACAAACCCCATACAAAGTATCCAACTGTAAATAACTCGGGCTCATCCTTTGAACCGTCGAAATAGCTTGCTCCTCTGGGCAAAACCATTAGGCATTTTGAATAATATTGGAAATTTGGCATTGTTAAAACTGGTAGTGATATAACATGGCACTACCAGAAGAAAATGTCCATAGTGATCTTGCTTCATGGTAAAATAGTAATTGGAAAGTTTCTTGTTCCCCATTTTGAGGTTTGGTTATAGCTATGGTACAATGGCGAAGCTCCATTGGTTTTGTGCTGTCTTGTGTTTGGCATACTTTTGTTCACATCCCATGGCCCTGGTTATTTTCTCATGGGAATATATACCAGATGTAAGAGAAAACCAATGCCGCAAGTTTTTTTTTTATATATCAAATTGTGCCTCGAATTTCAATACATTTGGTGTTTATTTGGTTCTTGGTTGTATGATTCATTCTGGAAAATTAATAATACATTCAGTATCTTGGCAGTTTTTCTATGATCTTAAAGAATATACATGACATTCTTTGCCTTTTAATATAATCTCTCTGACGCAAATGTAGTATGTGGCTTGTTTAAAAGTCAACAAGAAATGTGTGTCTAATTTATTTTACCCTTAAATAAATTGGACAATAAATATTAATCTATTATCTCATAATTACTTGAAATAGTTAACTGAAATGCAAAATCAGTTAGCTATAGGAAATTCGAGTTCAAAGGTTGACTGGTGGGACATGGAAGTCGAATTAGTTGTAACTAAGTGACTTGAAGTTGTACCAGAGTTATAAGTGTAGTTATGTGAGTTGTGAAGTAGTTTAACTCAGTTAAGTGAGTTAATCTCAATTGTACTAGTTGTAACTGAACTTACACTAGTGAGAGTTCAGTGAATTAATTATTAATTAATTCACAATCAGTGAACTCACATGCAATTGAAGATTTACCACTGTTAACTACATGCATGTCAGATCCAGTGGAGACCCAGTTGAGATAATAGGTGAAAGGGACAGTTTGGATATCAGTTTTAATTTGAGTGAAGTGCACTCATGCAATCACAAATAGTGGATGTTCCCATGAGCAATGCACAGCCTAGGCAAGAGGAATTCGAATTCATTTGCATGGTTTTCATTGCAGGGATTGCACAGAGGAGGCAGGATATCTAGAGGTAGATAATTGGAACATGTATTTGCGGATTTTTGTATGAAAGTGTGAGACGATTGTATTGTACTGAGAGCTATTGGATTAGAGTTTTGTATGAGATTGTTTCATGATCCATGATATACATAATATATGATAGTGGGGTTTTTAGATTTAATCTTTCTCGGTAAATCATCTGTGTTATGTGCGATTGATATTTCTTCTTGATATTGCAATTGGCGATTGTGTTTTAAATTCCGCAAGAATATTTGTAGAAGCGATTCTGTATTTAACAGTGGCATATAATTTTTAGATCAGGAGAATCCAACAAATACATAATTTGTATTGAAATTTCTACATGGTATATAAGAGCATAGAAGATTTCAGAAGCTGAGTTTGTGATTGGATAGAATTTGAATTTGCAGAAAGACTTTCTTGGTGCTACAACTGATTCAAGCTCGAAATGGATTTCAATGGATTGAGGTTAGAGTATGCACTCGAGGGCATATCAAACTAAATTTCTTGGAAGGACAGGATGGAGGCAGTACTCGAAGACAATGGCTTGAAGGAATTCATTGACAAGGATGTTCCTAAGACAGATACTGCAGATGCTGCAAATCTTGATGCATGGAAAAAGAAAGTGGCAAAGGCGTGGAGGATCCTGTTGGAGGGAGTACGAAACCACATTGTCTCAAGACTCCATGGGAAAGTCACACCATATGCAATTTGGAATACTTTGATGGATCTATTCCAAAACAATAACGACCATAGGAAATTGGCGCTCAAAGATAAACTCAGGAAGATCAAGATGGAGAAGGGTGACTCCATTCCAAAATATCTCACGAAGTTTGTCCAATGTCGGGATGAGATGGAGAGTGTGGGAATAACATTCTTTGATTATGATTTGGTGAGCTTGGCTCTCCTAGGACTTCCTAGGAGTTGGCACAGTCATCAAGACTTTGTTAATGGAAGGGAAACATTTCCATATTGGGAATGATTATGGTCGGATTTGGTTCAGGAGGAGTTCAGGCGGAACACCAGAGACGGATCTTCATCAAAGCATGATGATGAAGAGGATTGTGCTTTGGATGCCAAGGCAAGGAAAGGGACGGGAAAGAAATTCCATTCAAAATCCAAGTCTAAAGGCAAGAAGCAAGATTTGTCCAAAGTGAAGTGTTTTCACTGTCACAAACATGGGCATCTCACTACTAACTATTCGCAGAAGAAGAAGAACAAGAAGTTTGTTGGAGTTGTAGCTGGTGAGGCCCCTGCCTCACAATTTGAACTTGAATTCTCTTTGATCACATGCATGGCTTCAAGTGCATTGGGATCGGTGTGGTATTTGGATAGTGGTGCTTCCTTCCATATGATGAGAGATAAGGAGTTTTTCATTGAATTGCAGGAGAGAGATCTCAAAATACATATAGAGATGGGTGACGATGGACGATACAATGCGACTGGAATTGGTACCATTACCTTTCATAGGGAGTAAGGTAAACCATTTCAATTGAAAAATGTTATGCATGTTCCAGGTCTGAAGAAAAACCTGGTCTTAGTCGCAATGTTGGAGGAAAAAGGGTATGATGTTGTTTTCAACAGTGGAAAATATTTTTTGCGACATAAAAAAATGGGTCAAGTCAAGAGGATAGGGATTATAGTTAAGAATATCTACATGCTAGAGGTAGATGGCTGCGCTGCCATGATGGGAAAGGCATAAAAAGTGGTAAGCTGGGATGAGGGCGAATTATGGCACAGGCGATTGGGCCATCTTCATCATAGAGCCTTGAGGATCATGCAACAAATATCTACTGGACTTCCAATGGGAACACTTTCTCAGTTAGATCAGTGCAAGGGTTGCACCATGGGGAAGTATGTAAAGTACACCTTTCATGAAAAGGAGAACCATGCTTCGATGATCCTGGAGAGAGTTCACACAGACGTGTGTGGACCATTCTCGGTTGCTTCAACAACAAAACATAAGTATTATGTTATTTTTGTTGATGACTTTTCTCGTAAGTGCTGGATCTTCTTCATGCAGAAGAAGGATCAAACATTCTGAAAGTTTTGTGAGTTTAAAGCATTGGTGGAGAAAGAGTCGGGGAAGCAAGTGAAAGCTATAAGGAGCGATAATAGTGGCGAATACATCTCTAACGAATTCAAAGACTTTCAAAGACTTCTGCAACAAAGAAGGAATTCAAAGAGAACTCATAGTGCCTCATAACCCACAACAAAAAGGGGTTGTGAAGAGGAAGAACAGAACGATCGTGGGTGAAACACGAGCAATGTTGCATGATTAGGGCCTACCAATGCATTTGTGGGCGGAAGCATGCAACCCTGCGGTTTATGTGCAAAACCATTGTCCTCATAGAGTACTTGGCATGAGTACACCCGAAGAATATTTCACTGGTAAGAAACCTAATGTTTCTCATTTTAAGATTTTTGGCTCATCTATTTATGTGCATATGACCAAGAACTCTAGGAAGAAGCTGGAGCCGACTGCTGAAGTTGGGATTTTTGTGGGGTACACAAAAGCACCCCATAATTATCGTGTGTATTTTCCAAACAACAGAATGACTGTTGTGCGATGGGATATAAAATTCGATGAGGGGAAAGGAATGTGGTTGTCGCTTGAGAGGGAGCTAGACTTGCATGTAGAGGAGGAATTGCTGGTTCCCAAAGATGAGTCTCAGGATGTGGATCAGCCACATGAGGAGTTTCATGGAGTGGAGGAATCCACTCAAGCAGATCCATCCATCAGAAATGGCAGAAAGTGCACCACGAAAGCTGATAGATTGAGACTAGATGTTGCATAGAATATAGGAGCCCCTACTTCACAGCGCAGACAAAGAAAATCTCCTGATCAATTTACTAGATACATGGCCCTCATGAGAAAATTTATTGTGGCTGAACCATATTCCTTTCAAGAAGCAGTGCAGGATCCCACTTGGGTTGATGCAATGGTGGAGGACTATGACTCCATTGTAAAAAACAGTGCATGGCAAATTGTCCCAAGACCGGTCGACAAATCAGTGGTAGGTTCAAGATGGATCTACAAGGTAAATAAAGTTGTTGATGGGAGTGTGGAGAAATATAAGGCCAGGTTTGTGGCCCGGGGCTTCTCACAGATCGAGGGGATAGATTATGATGAGACCTTTGCACCCGTCGCAAGGTACTCTTCCATAAGATCCATATTTGCACTCTCAGCGCAGATGGGCTGGCGCATTCATCAGATGGATATATAAACTGCTTTTCTCAATGGGATCATTGAGGAAGAAGTCTACATTGAGCATCCAAAAGGTTTTGAGACCTTTGACAGGGAGTCACATGTGTGCAGACTCAAGAGAGTGTTGTATGGGCTGAAGAAAGCACCCCGTGCTTGGTACACTCGGATATACAACTATTTCACCGAACTAGGCTTCACCAAAAGTGAAGCGGATGCAAACCTATACCAAATTGTGGTGGAGGGTAAGATTTTAATCATTGTTCTTTATGTTGATGATTTAATACTGACTGGTGATGAGCAGCTGATACACTCATGCAAGGAGGACCTTGCAAAGGAGTTCGAGATGAAGGATTTGGGCCTTCGTCATTATTTCCTTGGATTGGAAATATGGCAACGAGATGGTGAAATTTTTGTGTCTCAAGGCAAGTATGCAAGGGAGATACTGGGTAAGTTTCACATGGAGGGCTGCAAACCCATGGACACTTCTCTTCCAAGAAACTGGAGGAAAGAGGATGCTACTTCCGGAGAGGTAGTGGATGCTATTGTCTATCAACTGTTAGTGGGTTCGCTAATGTATCTAGTGAACACGAGACCAGACATTTGCTATGCGGTTAACCAACTGAGTCAAGCGATGGTTAAGCCTACCAAGATATTTTGGAAGGCGGGCAAGTATGTCCTCAGATACCTAAGGGGCACATCTGAGTATGGATTATGGTACAAACAGACGAATGAGGTGAAGTTGCATGGCTTCACGAATGCAGATTGGGTGGGCAACCCAACAGATAGAAAGAGCACATCAGGGGGGATCTTTAGTATCAGATCTACAACTGTTTCTTTGTATAACAGGAAGCAGATATTTGTGGCACTCAGTTTAGTGGAAGCGGAATACATGGCAGCAAGTCAAGCTGCATGTGAGGCTATCTGGATGAGGAAGATCTTGGTTGGTTTGTTTGGTTCTCATTTAGATCCAACAATGATTCATTGTGATAATCAGAGTTGCATTAAACTCTCGATTAATCCCGTGTTTCATGATACATCTAAGCATATAGATATCCGGTATCATCATCTCAGATATTGTGTGCAACGAAATATCATGTTGCTTTAGTACATTCCTATGGAAGATCAGGATACAGACATTCTGACGAAGGCGCTCACCAGGAGCAAATTCAAATACAATAGAGACAAGATTGGGGTGAAGGATAATCCCTTTATTGTTGAGAGGGAGTGTTGAAAAGTCAACAAGAAATGTGTGTCTAATTTATTTTTCCCTTAAATAAATTGGACAATAAATATTAATTTATTATCTCATAATTACTTGAAATAGTTAACTGAAATGGAAAATCAGTTAGCTATAGGAAATTCGAGTTCAAAGGTTGATTGGTGGGACATGGAAGTCGAATTAGTTGTAACTAAGTGACTTGAAGTTGTACCAGAGTTATAAGTGTAGTTATGTGAGTTGTGAAGTAGTTTAACTTAGTTAAGTGAGTTAAGCTCAGTTGTACTAGTTGTAACTGAACTTACACTAGTGAGAGTTAAGTGAATTAATTATTAATTAATTCACAATTAGTGAACTCACTTGAAATTGAATATTTACCACTGTTAACTACATGCATGTCAGATCCAGTGGAGACCCAGTTGAGATAACATGTGAAAGGGACAGTTTGGCTATTAGTTGTGATTTGAGTGAAGTGCACTCATGCAATCTCACACACAATGGATGTGCCCATGAGCAATGCGCAGCCTAGGAAAGAGGAATTCAAATTCATTTGCAGGGTTTTCATTGTAGGGATTGCGCAAAGGAGGCAGGCTATCTGGAGGCAGAGAATTAGCACATGTATTTGCTGATTTTTGTATGATCATGTGAGACGCTTGTATTGTACCGAGAGCTCTTAGATTAGAGTTTTGTATGAGATTGTTTCATGATCCATGATATACATAATATATGTTAGTGGGTTTTTTAGCTTTATGCTTTCCCGGTAAAACATCTATGTTATGTGCAATTGATCTTTCTTCTTGATATTCCAATTGGCGATTGTGTTTTAAATTCTGCAAGAATATTTGTAGAAGTGATTATGTATTTAACAGTGGCATATAATTTTTAGATCAGGAGAATCCATGCAATACATAATTTGTATTGAAATTTCTACATGGCTCGTTTTAGCACCTTTCCTTGATCGATGAACTTAGCAAAATTCATCTCCAGGAATAATTTGAAATAAAAGGACATATACTATGTGAAGTCCAATGGAACTATCATATCAACAATAGGACATTAAAATTCAAATTCATCATTGTTATACTTGCGGTGAAGTTGAAAGTACAATACATTTACTTAAACATCCCAAAATTGATTTTCTTGTGGCTTTTTGATGCTTCTCTTATACAAACACATCCTGGAAACTATAATCATGGCTCACTTTATCTATTCCTTAATTGAAGAACATGTTCAGATGTTTAATGCACTTCATAGTTACTGTTAAGACCATCAATGACGCTTTCTTACACCAATTCTTGTTTCCAAAAAAATGCCATCCCCTTTCTTTTTTCCCTCTACTTTCCTTTTTTGGTTACTTAATCATTTTTCGGAAAATGTCTAGGTGCAGGATTTGGCGGATTCACGTATTCATATTTCCACTAATACTTTTATATCACTAGCTCGACCGACTGCTTCCCCGTTTCATATTGAGCAAGCCTTTTTGGATCGTGGGTTCCCGGATAGGCGGGTTCAACATTGCATTTCCATTGTTCCGCCGCTTGCAAACAACACTCGAACTTCCCCGATCTACAAATTAGCAAACAAATTCCCCTTTTTATTGTTTGCTTTCACTTTCTGTTTACTTGGCCCTTTTTCCGAATGCGTTGTTTTTCCGAATGTCTCGTGCTTTTATATACAACACCCGAAGTTCCGCAATATACAAATTGACCCTCGAAATCTGCTAGTCTCCTGTTCCGTGTTACACATTTTGCAATCAACAGTTGGGATAGATACAATTTGACCATCGGGCCCTCACGTCTCCTGAGTAGAGCTTGTGGCCCTGTTTTCAAGCCCATCAATATTCCCTGTTCCGAGTATGTCTCACGCTTTTATATCACGAGTCTGACCAAGCGCTTACCCATTGCATACTTGGCCACTATTACCATTGCCGGTTCCTGGGTAGGCTTGCTCAACATTGTGCTTCCATTGTTCCGCTACCTACAAACAACACTCAAAATTCCACGATATACAAATTGACGATCAAAATATTTCATTGTGCCTTGTTCCATGTTACACATTGTGCAGTCAAAAGTTCAGAGACATACAATTTGACCATCGACCCCTCACGTCTCCCGAGTATATCTTGTGACCCTATTTTTGAAGCCCACCCGATCGCTTTCCATACTTGGCCATTTCTTGGAATCTCTTTCGCGGGTGGACGAAATGTAAAATGCTTAATCGCTCTTCCCCATCCCTTCCACCTTCGTACTTCTCTCTAGATATGCAATTATTAATCTTTAATGCTAGTAGCTCATTGTGCAGGAATCATTAAGATTGTCATTAATGTCCAGAAGGCTGGAGAAGATTTGTCATTAATACAAATTAAACCAAGATTTGTGGAGAAGAGTGTTATCCTTTCCAAGTATTCATTTCAAGCATGATGCAATATCTTTCATGCATCGGCTGGTTGGCACCTTTACAAAATCTCTAATCCTTAATCGCTCTTCATCGTCACCGCCACCTTCGCACATTTTTCTAAATATGCAATTAGTAAGATTTAATGGTACACATGAACTATAGAGATTGCCATTGATCAGCGAAAGGCTCAAGGAGATCTTCCATTGATACGCATTAAAACAAGATTTGGGGAGGGTTATATTATCCCTCCCCAATTTTCATTTCAAACATCATCTGGAGCAAACAAAAATTATCGTTAACTTATGGAAGTAGGTCCATAGCAGTTCTGTCTAGATACAGTAAACACCTTCAGGCATGATGCCAAAGGTTCCAGTATTCCAGGGCATATTCTTACTACTCATCTCCCTCCGTTGAGGAGAAAAAAAGGAGATGGTCCCTTGGTGCACCGAGAGATATATTTCAAGCCAAAGAATTCCAAGGCAACCTCGCCTGCTCAGACAACCTACCCGCCTGCATTGATGGCTGGTGCAGAGGTTGATGCGATCTATTTCGAGCTGGGAGAAGATGATATGATGGACAATGATACGAGAATGGATGATGGCAATGCAGATGTTTTTCCCACTCTTGCGCCCAAATTTAAATAAACCATAATGGGGGGCACTTCCCGTCTTGACGATGGCGACCCTGACAACACCTAAAGAAGCGGTTTCAGAAAATAAACCGACACTGAACGCAAAAGCAGCTTTGCAACTCAAAAATAGGAATTCCAAAGGTCCAAATTAGTCCATTATGGGCAAAAGTATTTCACTGTAAGGAAATGATCTATTGATGCTCCCAGAGATATATTTCAAGACAAAAAAATATTCAATTGTGGGACCACTCTCCTATTCTATGGATATACAATTAACATCTTAGGGGATGAGGACCAAAACTCCCACTGGTGCAAGGACTATTCCTACTGCTCATATCCTTCCGCCCAAAATCGATTAATTTGGGCCTCTGGAATTTCTCGTGCAACCTGTGTCCCTGAAGTCTTTAACTGTGAGGAGGTGGTTTCTTGGTGTGTCCTAAATTTCAGTTTCGGTCTCTTCTATTTTCCCTGCAACGTTTTTCGTCTTCTTCCTCACGGGAATCTTGTGAGAACTATCAATTTTACCATAGGACTGTTGTTCATCATCTTTAATCCAAGGATTTATTCCATTGCGGGACCACTCTCATGTTTCTTTGTCGCCTCAAGTCTTCCGCAAGATATTGAGATTGGGGCAACGAACATTGACCCCCCGAGGAGAAGACTGCAAGGATTTCCTATAAAAAAGCATGGTAATCATTTTTGTATGCATGTTGAAGAGCATCTCGATGGATCCTGCATATTGCAGGTCCTGTGCCCATGTTTATGGAAAATATGTTCAATGTTTTGGTTCAAAGAACTCGATCCAATTTCTATGGATAGATATACACTGCCCAATATTTTTTTTTTGTTTTAATGGATTTACTATTAAATTTTTTTCCTTGGAGTCTTGGTTGTTGCTTCTTTTCTGAATTTAACACCTCTTCTCATTGGCATGGTTTGATTGTATTGTAGCTCTTCAATATTGTATTGGCTCAAGTAATTTGATCTAAAATGGAGCATTTAACAATTATATGACAATGCATTGTGTCGATTAATCAGGCTTTTATGGAAACAAAAATGAATTTCAGACAGTTTCAAATCTACGCTCAATTCTATTCGTAATGTAGATAGAACATAGCAAGACCAAATCACAATGTGGCAGTCCAGGCCCCACCATAGAAATTTCCTTTTCATCTCATCCTTGCTAAGCAAAAGATTTCTTATTTCCCTTTGGCTTGCTTGATTCCTTTAGTCCGAAAGGGAAATTTTTATTAGTTGTCCATCCCCTAACCTCTATTTGAACATTTTTTACTTTATTAATGAAATTACTAGATTTATTGTTCGCGAATTAAATAAAAAAACTGATATATGGTGGTTGTAGTCAAATGGGACTATGAAATCAACTACAATATTAAAATTCAAGATCATCATTGTTGTTTCTAGACATGCAATTATTAAGCTTTAATGCTAACAACCCATCATGCAAGAAGTTTAATACTTAAGTTAATATGTTAAAATTCATGGAAGAATGTATCAAGGACACAATTACTCCCAGAGGTTGCAATAAAATCTAATCTTCAACAAAGCATTTGCTCACACCCTTTTTAATGGTACAAGCATAATAGAAAATGAATAAGTGGATAAAGTATTGGACTAGAAAATGATGGTTTTGTAACAATGGGGCTGGTTTGAAACTAATTCTTGCTTACGAAAATTTCCCTCTGTCTT
Organism: Picea engelmannii; assembly: GCA_009831015.1. Taxonomy (NCBI): domain Eukaryota; kingdom Viridiplantae; phylum Streptophyta; class Pinopsida; order Pinales; family Pinaceae; genus Picea; species Picea engelmannii. Next base: position 18,774 of record ML793689.1, on the reverse strand, counting down.
TCTAATTTCCCACTCTTTTATCCCCTGTAGTTTCTCTTTCTAGTTACTTAGTCGCTTTTTCTAAAAATGTCTTGATGTGCGGGTTCGCGGATTCACGTGTTCACATTTTCATTCATGCTTTTATATCGCGATTCCGATCGAGTGCTCCCCCTTTCTCTAAATTTCACTTCCATTGTTCCATGACCTGTAAACAACACTTTGGCTTCTACGATATGCAAATTTACTTCTGGACTCCCACATCATCCCCTCTTCCGTGTTACACATTTTGAACTGAAATGTTCTGATACATAAAATTTGACAATCAGGGCCTTATGTCTCCTCGGTAACCCTTGTCACCCTATTTTGAAGTTTGTCTGAATGCTTTCCACACTTGACCATTTCTTGATATCTCTTTCACGGATCGTCGAGTTGGCGGGTTCAAGAAATTTCCAATTTCTAGTTGTTGTTTCCTGTGCCCGCTACCTTCAGACTTGTTTCCAAGTATATGCAATAAGTATACAACTTCTCCAGAAACATACAGAAAAGATCTTGCTAGGAAATGGAATATCTATTGCAGATTTGAATATATTGGACCTTCTTTTCCCTCTTCTATACTTAACCAAATTCCTGTTTCATTTTCCACTCTACTTTCACTTTCTGGTTACTCAGACATTTTTTCCAAAAATGTTTCAATGTGCGCGTTTGCAGACTTACGGGTTCACATTTGCGCTCGTGCTTTTATATCGCGACTCTGACCGACCGCTACCCATTCCATGCCTAGCCATTTTTCAGATCGCGGATTCCCGGGAAGGCGGGCTCTATATTTCACTTCCATTGTTCCCTGACCTGCAAACAACACCCGGACCTCCACAATATAAAAATTTACTGCCGCACTCTGACATCATACCCTCTTCCGTGATGCATAGTTTTCACTAGAAAGTTCTGAGACCTGCAATTTGACCTTCGGGTCCTCACGTCTCCTGGGGAACTATTTTTACCCTGTGCGTCCGCTTTCCATATTTCACCATTTCTTGGAATCTCTTTCGCGCCTCCAATTCCATACTTACCCAATTTTTTCGCTTGCAGGTTCCCGGACATGCGGACTACACTTCTAGTGTTACTTGACCTACAAACAACCCCCCGACTTCCATGATATACAAATTGAATTCCAGACTCCTACATAAGCCCCTCTTTTGTGTTACACAGTTTTCACTCAAAAGTTTCTATCAATACAATTTGATCGTCGGGGCCTCACATCTCCTCGGGAACCCTTGTCAGCCTATTTTGAATCCCGTCCGACCACTTTCCACACGACCATTACTTGAAATCTCTTTCACAGATCATCGGGTTGGCGGGTTCAGACAATTTCCAATTCCTAGTCATTGTTTTTTGTGCCCGCCACCTTCACACTTATTTCCAAGTATATGAAATAAGTATATAACTTCTCCAGAAACATGCATAAATCTTGCTAGGAAATGGGATATCTATTACATATGTGAATATATCAGCCCTTCTTTTTCGTCTTCTATACTTAACCAAATTCTCGTTTCTCTTTCCCTTGTACTTTATCTTTCTCGTTACTTAGTCGTTTTTTCTGAAAATGTCAGGCTGCGCGGGTTGGTGGACTCGCGGGTTCACATTTGCACTCATGCTTTTATATCGCGACTCCGACTGACCACTTCCCCATTCCATACCTAGCCACTACTCCGACCATGGATTCCCGGGTAGGTGGGCTCTAGATTTCACTTCTATTGTTCTGTGACCTACAAACAACACCCTGACTTCCGCGATATGCAAATTTACAACCAGACTCTCACATCATAACCTCTATAATAAAAAATTGTTTATATATATATATATGTCTTGTTTCTAAATATGCAATTAGTAAGCTTTAATGCTAACAACTCATCGTGCAGGAACCATATAGATTGTCATTGATGAGCGAAAGGCTTGAGGAAATCTCCCATTAATATGCATTAAACCAATATTTATGGAGGGTTATATTATCCCTTCCGAGTGTTGATTTCAAAATCATGGAATGTTGTTTGCACGTCGTCGAGTTGGCATGTTCACGAAACCTCCAATCTTTAATTGCTCTTCACTGTACCCGCCACCTTCGCACTTCTAAGTATGCAATAAGTAAGTTTTACTGCTAACAAATCATCATGCGACACCCATAGAGATTTTCATTAATGGGTGAAAGGATCGAGGAACTTTCCCATTCATAAGAATTGAACCAACATTTGCGGAGGGTTATATTATCCCCTCCAACTGTTCATTTCAACCATCGTCTGGAGAAAACGAACTTTATCATAAACTTATGGCACCATCTTGATAATAGTTTTGTGGAGATACAATGAACATCTTTGGGCACGAGGACCAGAACTTCCAGTGGTCCAGGGAATATTCTTATTACTCATCCCCTACTGACGAGAACTAAATAATTTGGACCTCTGAGATTGCTCGTGCAGGCTATGTCCCTGAATTTTTTGATTGCAAGGAGATGGTCTCTTAGTGCACCAATAAATATATTTCAGGCCAAATAATTATTCCACTGCAGGACCACTCTTCTGTGTCTTTCTCACCTCAGGTCTTCCTCCAGATGTTAAGATTGTCGAAGCCAACATTGTCGTTCAAAGGAGAATATTCCAAGTAGTTCCTAAGAAAGCATAATAACGGGTTGGAACTCTTGCCCGAGTTCCTGGAAGACCTGTTGGAAGTCCTGAAGATATCACAAGCTTGTAGGTTACTTCATTTAGAAATCTATTCCGGGAAATTCCCTGGCTGTTTACAAGAATAGCGGGACATGAATCCACAACAACTATTTCCCGCATGGTTCTTTATATTTTGTATTTCACAGTCAAGGAACAAGCCATTTTTGACTGGGGAAAGCTAATTTCCCATGAAATCTATTCCCAATTGTCAAGCTTCAAAAAGGAGAAGAAATTTTATATGTCATCCTACTTGGTTTTTACGATAGCGCATTGCTTCAAGTTTCCAAAACTGTCTTTGTCCAAGAAGGTAAACTGGGAATTCGACCTAGTAACGTTCTGGTACCAGGCCTTGTGGAAGCACAAGTCCTCCCACTATTTTTATGAGGTTTTTAATGACTTTGTGTTTGTTTTCAAAGTTTTATTGTTAGGAGAAGATGCTCCCCGCATATCTCACTAGGCAACCAAGTTTTTGGACAGAAAGGGGACACTTGAACATATGGATAATTACACTGTGATAAGGATTTTGGCTCCAAGGAAAAACCTGCTCTCCTTCCATGTCACATTACATACACAATGTTTTTTACATAAATAGCAAGGAAATACAACTACTGGTTGCATCTATTCCATGAGAAGAGAAAAAAACAGTTCATTCCTCTCACTTGGAAAGTTGGGGACTTTGTGTTGAGGAACGTCAACAAAATTGATGAATTCACAGCCCATTTCAGCAACTTGAACCTAAGATATGATGAAATCCTAAGAGGGTCCGACCCTAATAAATATTTTTTAGAACATTTACTAACAATTGGCCTCGACAATTCTTTTTTCAAGAAACACCTGAGCGAAAACAGAGACACTGGCGACAACGCTCCTGCTTCTGATGCCGACGACCTAGACACACTGCAAAGCACTACTGAATTGTACAAGCAATAAGGAAAAGGCCCCGGTGAAAAGAGTGTTCAATCGACTGATAACACTCCCAAAAGAACAACATCCTAGAGCATCACTCCAACGAACCACCACAACAAGAAAGCAACTCAGAATTATTCAAATGGAGGAGGATATAACGAACCTCCTCACCCTAAAATTGATAGTTCTCACAAGCTTCCCATGGACAAGAAGAGAAAAAAAATTGTAGGACGGGCGAAAGAGCCCGAAATTGAGAGTGAGAACATGGAGCTTGAGCCTGATCTGGATAGCGTATTCCACAACCTTAATCAGTCCAGAGACGCGATCCAACATAGTCGTCCAATGGACATATATGATACCGAATTTTTTTACAAAGAAGAATCCTTCGTGTTACAGAGCGTTGTTTTTGACAACGAGTCTAAAATTAATTATTGAAAAGAGAGATGTAAAAAATAAGAAAGTAAAATCTCGTTCATAGGTTAACCTTGTTAACATGCGACTGTCCCAAATCTGTCGACTTCACATAGCAATCAAAGATGCTCTTGATGATTCCATTGGAGGCAATGAGGCCGAGAATGCCAGACTGAAGGACAGGGTCAAGGAATTGGAGGAAGCTTTGATTCCAATGCCATTGCTTGCCAGTCCTTTAGCAATAGCCATGCCTACCACCCCTGTAGCCAAGTTAAAAGGATCCTCTAGCCTCCTCGCATTGTGTAGAGGATATGTGGAGAATAATATCAAGAAAATAATGGAACTGATTGTTGAGGCATGGGAAACATCACAACCATGGCTTCCCTTGGAACGGTGGCACATAATTTGATCGAACATTTGCAGACGGATTTAAAAAATGAAGAACATTTCTATTTAGACATAGTCCTTCCTTTTGGCACCATAGTCAACAACATGACATAAACGATAAGAAGACAACAAGATCTCCCATCCAAAAACCAAATCACTCAATTAAATGCATGCTGGAAAGAAAAAGTGAATAACTTGCATTTCATTGTCTAGTCATGTGAACAAGCCATATCAAAGAAAGAAAAATGATTCACAAAGCTGACCAAAATAGACTTAGCCAGAAGGACCAACGACTTCCAATACCCCAAATTAATCCTCAACTCCTTTCCCTTAACTAAGCAAGCCTTCGATAAACATGTTGATATTCTTAAGGCGTTGTATTTGGAAAATTTTTACAACATCCTAGAATATGGTGAAGATGTCGTCGACAACTGGCTAGTCGACTATTCGGTACAGAATGAAGAAATTGATCAGGCTCTGTGTAATCTTTCTATCGATCTAAGGGAATTAGAAAAAGGAAATTTTCAACATAAAAATCCAGAATGAGATCAACGTCGCCCCCTTGAGAAGCTACATTGAAGAATGACTTGAAAGAGAATTGAAGCAGGTCTCCGACGAAAGGCAACAGACAGTTGCCATGATTCCAATAGCCATCGACGACATCAATAAAAATACATCAACAAGCAAATAACAAAATGGGTGATATGTATCATCACTGTAAGTCTATACTGATCACATCGTGCTTTGTTTATCAATCCAATTATTCCACTTTTTTAAATAGAAATGTCTAGCCAAAGACTAATACCTTTTAATTTATTATTTTCAGGTATTACATTCTGCTGTCACTTGCTTCTTCTTTCCACAGTCCTATTTCTTGTACATATTTCTCTTATGGTCCACATGAGCCCCAATTTCAAAAAATAAATGGGACTCTAGAGGTTACTGCATGGATACCATAGCCACAGTTTCCATCTGCCTCTGCTACTTTTTTCCCATCCCTGTACGTTTATTCCCAATTCAACCCGACATGGACTATGCTGCTATACAACACTTGTTAGTAGTGGTATGACAATGCACACCAACGTTTTCATTTATGTGATACAGTTTCCCATAACTAACTAGTGGGAGCGCTGCATCACAGTGGATGAGAGCTTCTCCTCCACTCCTCCACTCATGTCATTGTAATGGCAACCTCTTCACTAGCTAACACTTGGCATCCTCCACTCAACACTTTGCATGGGCTTGCATGAATTCCTATGATTTTGAGAGAGCTCTACAAGCTGTTCGTGCAGTTTTTGCAACTTACTTTTATTTGACTTCTTTACTCTGATTGATCATGATTAAGAAGAGCATATCGAAAAAAGAGAGTATTCCCAATGTGAAGCGAATATGCGCAACTTGCTTGATGAACACAACATACAACCGAAAAATCTATAGGCATTTGGATAGAATTCATTGTAGCCTTCTCTTGCTGTGTCTCGACTTCGATTATTCAGCACTCAGATCGCTCTGTCCATTGGAATTCACTGGATGAATAATTATTCAAAACGTTGGAATTCACTGGATGAAGAATGATTGTTGTTAAAATTGTAATTTTGAGTAGATTCAAAGCTTTTGAATTAATCTTTGTCAGTTTGAAAGAATTCCGAGGATGAATGGATGAAGAATTACTGAATTACTCAAATGAAAATTTTCGTGGTTCAAATTGTAAGTTTTAGTAGATTCAAACCATCTAAAATAATCTACAATTGCAGTTTGCAATTATTGAAATCGTAGTTTCTCATCTAACTCAGAATTCTGACCAGAATTTTTATAGGATTATGAGAATTCCAACGAGATTTTTGATTGGAATGGGTAAAAAACACCGAAAAAATTTAGGAAAAAATGAGGTTTCCATTTATCTATTCTCCCACATGAAATATTTCTCTGCTTCTACTTCTTCTATTCTCCCACATGTAATATCTTTGCTTCTTTCTTATAAATGATTAGGAATTGAACTTCACATCTAAACCATTTATAACAAGCAACTAAAATTAATTAGTCTTCGTTGTGAAATGTAACTAAATATACAATGAACCTTATCCTATTGTAAATTTCACTAGCGACATTCTTATTCTTGGAAATTTGTGCAGGGTTATGAAAATGGCCATAATGCTTAACCAAGCCTTGAAATTGTTATTGACTTTGAAAGTAGAAGTTCTTACTATGAACGTAGTGATGCTTTTCGTTGATGAGGTACTGCAAGTATTAGAAATATGAGAAATAGCAAAAGACAATTATGGTTCCCTTTTGCTCAAATTGATAATCCTCCTTGGCTTGCTTGAGGATTTTTTTGAAAAAATCTTAAAAGTTGTTGGTAGAAAGAATTCCTGGAGCAGTAATGTGTGAAACCAAAGCCAATGGTTGGCATTTCTTTTAACTGGTTTCAACCATCAACGAGAAACATGATTGGATCTGATTGAGAGCACGAAGGCTGTGAAAAAATCTCACCGAGCCCATACAATTTATGAGTATGTGGGATTTCCAGATAAAATGTTAATGGAGCCTTCCAAACCATTATATCCTCAAATTTTGGAGGATCCAGAATGGATTTTTTTACTTTTACACAACTATCATTTTTAATAATTGAATTGCTTGTTGTAAGTTTTTGACTTTTACTTTTAGACAACTATTACTTTGAGTAATTTGTAATATTCCAAATATAAAATAATATGAAGAACATAAATAATTAGCTAGAAATGGCAGATGAACAATAATATAACCAGAAAAACACCACAATAATACCAAAATGATACCAGAATAACACCAGAAAGAGCACTTTGATTACTGAGAGCAATGTTCACTTGCCTCTTTGAGGGGGAAAACTCTAGCAGAGCAGATCTATATTAAAATAATATCCAAGACAAAACTTCTCATACCCTCGACTCCAATTTATACTAAATATGTCTATCAAAAGAACAATCTAGAGGAAGATCCTTCTAGAAGCAAAAACTTCTATTAGGTCTTCTTACATTGGACTTATTCTTCCTTATTGCTAGGCCTTATTAATATTGACCTTTATTACATGGAAATATATTATTCTACCTATGTGAGGGGTTAGGTCCCTAACATGTCCTCCCCCTTAAAAACAGCCTTGTCCTCAAGGCTTGAGATGAGGAAATTGCTGCAGAATGGTAGCTGGTTCCCAAGTAACATCTGTTGGAGTTGTATCTTTCCATTGAAGTAACACTTCCTTGATGGTTCGTTGATGCAGACGACACTCACGCTGGTCTAAAACTGCTTGTGGCTGTAGCCAAATGGAGCCTTCTTCATCCAACTCGGGAAGGTTGTTTTGAGTTTGGCACTTAGTTCCAATCACCTTCTTTAAGAAGGAAACATGAAAAAAAGGATGGAGCTTAGAATGATTGGGAAAATCTAACTGATAGGCCACCTGTCCCACACTCTTGAGAACGGTATAAGGACAATAAAATTTGGGCACCAGTTTCTAACAATGGCAAACCTTGAGGGAAGTTTTCTTGTAAGGTTGCAGTCGAAGAAACACCTAATCCCCTTCTGCAAATTGACGTTCATAGCGACCTTGATCTGCTTGTTGCTTCATGTGATGCTGGGCCATGACCAAATTCTCTTTGAGGGTACAAAGAATAGCCTCTCGAACTATAAGCATTTGGTCAACCTCCTGGACCTTCGAGACACCTGGAAAATATGAGAGAAATGAAGGTGGATTTTTTCCATATACCACTTCAAAAGGAGTCATGTGGGTAGCTGTATGGTAAGAAGTGTTGTACCACCATTCGGCTAGTGGTAACCATTGAGCCCACTGATTTTTCCTTTCCGATGCAAAACACCTCAAATATGTTTCCAAACACTTGTTGACAACTTCAGTTTGACCATCAGTATGGGGATGATAAGCTGTGCTGAGATGAAATTGGGTGCCTTGTAGCTTGAACAATTCTGGCCAAAAATTGCTGGTGAAAGTTTGGTCACAATCATAAACAATAGAATCCGGTATGCCATGAAGCTTGAAGACCTGATCCATGAAAAGTTGAGCCACAATGGATGCTATAAATGGGTGTTGAAGAGCACAGAAATGAGCATACTTGGAAAGACAATCAACTACCACCATGATGATTGATTTATTGCTCGATTTAGGTTAGCCTACAATAAAATCCATAGAGATATCCCGCCAAATAGCAGGTGGAATCGAAAGCGGTTGTAGTGTGCCAAGAGATTTGACTGTTTCTCCCTTGTTGTGTTGACACAAATCACATTCAACCACAAAATTATGAATGTCCTATTTCATACCATCCCAGAAAAAGGAACGTTTGACTCGGTCATAGGTTTGGGTAAACCCAGAGTGCCCAGCGGTGGGTGTATCAAGAAGCTCATAAAGTACCGTGGATTTAAGTTTTGATTGTTTACTTAAATACAAACGACCTTTGTATCAAAGCTCATCATTGAGCCAAGAGTACACTGTGGAGACTGGAGAATTGGACTGCAATTGTTGTATCAGATGTGAACTTTTGGGATCGTGTATCCATTCCTGACGAACAACTTGGAGCCAATTTGGTACAATGAAGGAGAGAGAAAAAAGGGACCCTTCATCTTCATATTTTCTGGAAAGTGCATCAACAACCACATTGTCTTTGCCTTTCTTGTAAATGATCTTCTAATAATATCCAAAGAGCTTCGTCACCCATTTTTGTTGCTATGGGGAGGAAATACATTGTTCTAGAAAATACTTGAGGCCTTGATGATCTGTCGTAATTTGGAAGTGTTGCCCCAATATATAAGGGCGCCAAAGATCCACGACATGCATAATAGACAACATTTCCTTTTCATAGATTGATTTGCCCAAATTTCGCTCTGACAGTTGTTTGCTGGTAAAGGCCAAAGGTCGACCCTCTTGCATAAGGATGATGCCAATCCCTTTCCCAAAAGCATCACATTCCAGGACAAAGTTTTTTCTGAAATCAAGAAGGGCCAAGACTGGAGTGGTGCACATGGCTATCTTCAAGGTTTGAAAATCCCGAGAAACTGTTGGAGTCCAAGTGAAATAATTATTTTTAAGGAGAGCAATGAGAGGTGCCGCAATCTTTCCATAATTCTTAACAAACTTGCGATAATAATCTGTTAAACCCAAAAATCCACGCAAGTTTTTGAGAGTCCTTGGGTGAGGCAAATCTTGCATAGCTTCAATCTTTTTAGGATCCACCCAGACACCGACCTTACCAACAAGATGACCGAAATACTCGACTTTCGAGGTGCCAAAATCACATTTAGATTGTTTGAGGAAAAGTTGCTACCGAGAGAGTAGATGGAGAACTCGATCCACATGAGCAAGATGGGATGTCCAAGTTTTACTATAGATGAGGATATCATCAAAGAAAACTAAGAAAAAATGACGAAGAAAAGGACGGAAGACATGATTCATGAGGCTTTGGAAAGTGGAGGGAGCATTACACAAGCCAAAGGGAATGACCAAAAACTCATAGTGGCCCTCATGATTTCTAAATGCAGTTCTTCAGAATGCCTACCTCTTTCATACAAATCTGGTGGTAGCCAGAACAAAGATCAAGTTTAGTAAAGAACTGGGCGCCACTTAATTCATCCAAGAGGTCATCAATGATAGAAATGAGAAATTTATATTTATTGGTGAGTTTGTTGAGGGTGTGAAAGTCAGGACACATGCGCTAAGAACCTTATTTCTTAAGGACCAAGACCACAGGAGAATATTAGGGGATCGTACTAGGGTGGATAACACCTACGTTGAGTAGTTCTTGAACAATTTTCTCAATTTCATTTTTTGGGGAAAAGGGGTGACGATAGGGACATATATTGTGAGGGAGGATTCTTGGGACAAGGGGAATGGAATGATCATGAACACCACAGGAAGGAGGGAGTCCCTGAGGAGTGGGAAAAACCACTTGATGTTTAGAGAGGATGGATTGGAGGTCCTACAACACAGAGGGTGTCTCAGTTGCTTGTATGGCATGGAGTTGGGCAATAATGCCATAATGACCTTTTTTGAGCAGCTTTTCCATGCGATGGAAACTGATGATCTCTGGGGAACCAACGATGATGCCTTGGAACTTATATTGTTGGCCCTTCTAGTCGAATTGCATGGTTAATTCCTTAAAATACATGAGAGTGGGACCCAAGGTCCTTAGCCATTCTGCACCCAACACAATGTCACAACCGCCCATGTCGATAGAAAACATATGAGATTTCAGGTGGTATTCAGTAATTTGGAGACACATTTTCATAACGCCCTCCACATTTCATGGACCAACCATTGACAATCATGATTTGGAAATTATTGACTGCATGGATATAACAATTAGTTTCTTGAGAAATGCGACGATGAATAAAATTATGGGTGCTTCCACTATCAACAAGAATGATGACCTTCCTATGCTTAATGTAACCAATTAGCTTGAGGGTTTGGGGAGTAGAGAAGCTAATGAGAGCATTTAGGGAAATGACCAGTTCTACTTCGAGAGGGTATGAGGGAGGGGTCATGTTAGTGGGTTCAGGTGACATGGACACAAGCAGAGCCTCAACATCCTCCGAGATGGCCATAAAAAGATTTCGTTCCTTACACTTGTGCACAGGAAAATATTTGTCATCACAATTATAACAAAGGTCTTTGAGTTGGCATTTAACCATTTCGGCCCTGGTCAATTTCTGGATCTTTAATGGAGTAGAAGGAGGAGTGGGAGTGACTGGTTTAGTGCGAGGAATAAAGGAGTGTTTTCGGTTTTTAGAAGAGACAACCTGTTTTGCTTCCTTAGCTCTTTTAGTAGCGTCCACCCAACTCTGAGGCCGAGACATGACTACATGGGCACGAATCTCATCCTTGAGGCCACTGATAAAATATTCTTGGAAAAAAAACATCAGACATGCCCTCTGTACAAAAATCCTTTGCTCAAAAACATCTATAAAGTCTTCCACTGTGCTAGATTGTTTCAACTTTGTCAAACGACCTAAATGGTTGGTGTCAGTGTCAAAGTGTTCATAAAGCTCTGCCACAAAGTGTATCCAAGCTACATACCCTTGGCAGACACTTTTTCTCCATTGCCACCATTGCCAACGTTATTGATCTAGATGGAGAACACCATACCGGAGTTTGGCCAACTAATCTGTAATGCCATACAAAGAGAAATAATGTTTCATTTGAGTTACCCAACCAGTGGGATCCGAGCCATCAAATTTGGTCACATCCACACATGTAGAAGGCGTAGGTCATGCTGAAAGTGATGGGGCTGAAAATTCTGGGAATGAGAGGAATTTTCACCTTCGGTATGCAAATGTTGGTCAGATGAGGGAAGATTTGTAGGGATAGGCAGCTTGGTGCATATCATTGTAGTGACAAATTCAAGATGGGTAGCAATGTCTTGTTTAAGGTCTTGTTTTAGTTCCTCTATTGTGGCAGTGATGGAGGAATGCATGTTTTTATTGATGGTGGCAATATTGGCACTGAGTTGTCTCACTTCTTGTTGGGTTTATGTGAAATTAGAGTGCAAGGTATTGAAGCGAGCTTGCAAGTCTTGGCTACAGGTATGGGCCATGATGAAGAGGGAACACGAAAAGGGGTGGGTGGGACCACACAAAAAATGGGTTATGGGTGAAGTGTATCACAACGATCAGGGCAACAAGTGAATCCAATGGGGTAAAGCCCAAATAAGGGTGTTGGAAGGGGGTCGGGTCCACGAGAAAAAAAATTTTGCTGAAAAATGATAGGTATGACTGCGATAAGGGCGAAGAGAGAAATCCAACGGAATATGTCTCAAATAATGGTGCTAACAGGATCCAGACTTGAGGGTTTCAGGAGATCTAGGCCTATCCGTATATAAGTGCTATCTGATGCGCTACCACTCAAAGGGGTACCAAGAAGGGTTACAAGGGTGGCCAACATATGTGTGCTTAAGTACCACTTGTATTTCCCGCATGTATAAATCCCTGACCACGGGTTTATGCGCATAACGACAGATCTTTGTAGCTTAAAGACGCCAAGATACGTCTCTACCCTGAAAAAAATTTAACCCACAATTTTCTGCTGAGGAAGGTGCTCTGATACCACTTGTAATATTCTAGATATAAAATAGTATGCATAACATAAATAATTAGCTAGAAATGGCAGATGAACAACAATATAACCAGAACAACACCACAATAATACCAAAATGATACCAGAATAACACCAGAAAGAGCACTTTGATTACTGAGAGCAATGTTCACTTGCCTCTTTGAGGGGGAAACCTCCAGCAGAGCAGAGCTCTATTACAATAATATCCAAGACAAAACTTCTCATACCCTCGACTCCTATTTATACTAAATATGTCTATCAAAAGAACAATCTAGAGGAAGATCCTTCTAGAAGCGGAAACTTCTATTAGGTCTTCTTACACTGGACTTATTCTTCGTTATTGCTAGGTCTTATTAATATTGACCTTTATTACATGGAAACATATTATTCTACCTACGCGAGGGGTTATATCCCTAACATAATTCAATTGTTGGTGAAATCATAATTTTATATTGCTTAAATCAAGTTTTTGAATGCATAAATCAACTCAACACCCTAAAAAACCAGCAGGAACCTGAAATATGTAATCTCAACACAGTACTTATCTGCATGGTTCTTACCTAGGCCATTTTGTATTGAAAACTAGAGCTCTCCTAGCCCATCTAGACGTGAATATAAGAGATGTGCCTTTCAAACAATCTAAAACCATTTAATGTCCTATATGCTGAGATATATACCTTCGAATCTAAAAAATATTAAATGCTTTGTTGATGAGTGCATATTGTTTACCACAATCCAAGCTCAACTCAGAATATTTTAAAATACGAAATACTGAAAACGATGGTTCCCCAGCCCAGTGGGACATGAATATGGTCGATTCTGCCTTCCAAACAATCCAGGCTCAACTCTGAATATTTTAGAATCCCAAGTCACGTTAAGACTGTGAAGTTTATTAAGAGGTTTGGGTATGTACAAAGAATCCACTCAAGTAATTTTCTATGCATTACAATGTTTGAGAATATGCGCGAGGATAGATGCGGGAAGGAATGGATATATTCTGTATAAGGAATGAGATTTTTGTACGAAGATTATGAAATTATATATTCTGTATTTTTGGATGGTATATCAATTGAACAACTGTTAGATCCAGTGTGTAAAAACACGTACACATTTCTTCACGGTTCAATGCCAAACAAAAGCAAAAACCCAACCATCCAACGTTCATATCATATGACACAATTCTGTCTTGTATCCTCTTGTGGGGGGAGGCTGGTTAGTTTTTGAGATGGTAATCCTCTCTCCTGTATCCTCTTGCGGGAAGCCTGGTTAGTTTTTGAGATGGTAATCCTCTCACAATCGGTCTGGGTAGTTTACAAGATGGTATACCCTAGCACTCATGGTCCCTGACAAATGTAAACAGTGATTGCCGAATCAAAACAAAAGAAGTTACGATTATTTGGAAAGAGTGGCATAGAAAAGTCATAGTAGAAGAGAAAAGGAGAGTATGAGAGAAAGAGTACAAGAGAAAGGTAGAGTCAAGATAAGGTAGAGTCAAGATAAGAGAAGTGGATTTTGACCTCCAACTGAATCAAGTGGTGAAGGTTGAACAGGCTTATTGAATCTGTTTGGCAGCTTCACTTGATTTGTTTTTCTCTTTTGTAGCTACATTAATGGGTATATCCATTTTTGCATAATTTTTATTTGTTTTTCTCTTTTGTAGCTATATTAATGGGCATATCCATTTTTGTATACGAACTAATATGAAGTCAAAAGACAAATTAATATGAAGTCAATAATTATCTATCTTATGGACTAATATATATATATATATTAAAGTGAATCTTATTAGTTAATAACTATACCATGAATTGAGATATTTTTTACAAATTCAGAAATTCCATTTTTTTTTAGAGTCGATACATTTAATTTTTGTGAATAATCAATCTAAAAGTAAAGGTTGAATTATTGAAATACAAATTATAATAACAAAAATGGATATTATTTTACTTGACATAAACCTCAATACACTATATAATTCAAGAGAAAATATATCAACTATATGTCTACAAGTTTCAAATTTTTAAGATAATCTCTTCATGGATAAATTAGATCTGAAATCATTGCAATTAATGTAGATTTACAACCTACATTTAGATTATTGCAATTAATGTAGATTTAGATTATTTTCAATGTAAATGCTACATTCTTTAACAATTTTAGTTTTAATTTATGTCAAATTGACATGATATATAAGTGTTGGAAATTATCAAACCATGAAGACAATGATAGTTGAAAATCAAACATACAATAAGACAATTTTGGACAATGGAAAATTTCATATATATAGATAAGAGATGAATATTAAGTACATACTCCCAACTTATCACAAGATGGTTCAACAATCCAGGCTCTCTAAAACTCTAGCTAGGGAAAACCAAGAAAAACCTTAGCCCCACCAAAGATACTCCAACAAGTTAGAGTTACCACTAGCGAGTTAGTACAACTTATAGTTTATCACTAAATCCTAACTCCAATACCTTCTTAGGGATCAAACCCTAGTCCTAGACTCCAAGAATGCTTCAAGAAGCCTCAACGTCTTAAGACAAAGAGAGATAAAGTACGAAGAAGATTGAACAAGATACATAGAGATTAACACTCCTCCTCTTACATCTCTAACCCAAGTTTAAAGAAGAAAAAGCATATGTGCATGATCGATAGTGATAATGAATCTCTTCTTCCTCTATTTATGAGAGGTAAGGGAGGTCTCTAATGACTAGCCACACCTAGTCCACTACAAGTAGGTCCATACGTGAAGTGCTCTACTCCAAGTGATACCTGTCAAGCTTTAATGCGACGATGATCAACAAGCAAGGATCTAAGGGATGAGTGATAATCCCCAAAGTCCAACACTCCTCCTCCAAAGCTCCAATGTAACTCCAAGTTCATGTTCCTCCTTAAGAACCACCACACCTACATGTCAACTTCCTCAACCCAAGCATCCTCAATTCAAGTGGAAACCTCCATGCAATCTAGGGCTCAACGCCCTCCTCTAGAATTCCCAATTCTCCTCGTCCAATGCAAGGCATCATATAAGAAAGCAATCTCCCTCCATGTGTCAACCACATGAAGAAGTCACCAAGCTATATAGGTGTCCAATGATCCAAGGAAGAATGTCATGCAATCATCCTTAGAAGGTCTAGCGACCAACATTAAGCCACCTCCAATGTGCAAGTCCATCTTGGAACACCAAAGGTAAACCATACACCATGCACCTTATATCTCATGAAGTGCCTCCAAAAATGGTGTAAGCATTTTCATAGTAACTATGAAATATAACACTACATCTTTATGAGGAAAGTGTTTTCACCAATACCTACCTTCTCCCTCTACAACTCAACCAAACTTTCCATATGAAAATCTATACATGTTGTAGTCTCAGAGTCAACCCAAACATCATCCTCCATCAAGGAATCACACCCTTCCTCCTCAAAACAACTAGAATAAACCAATGCAACTTGACTAACATATCTCCTTGGAGATATACTCACCTTCATTGAATATATAGGTGCTTCTACTTGCACTTGTCACACCTATAATGTCTGGGTAAGCCACCTCAACTTTTTGTATGTTGGAGTAGAAGGCGAGGGAATTTGAATCCATAATCTCACCTCATACACCCCTGAATCTGAATCATCTTACACCCCTGAATCTAAATCATCTCGAGTCTTTGAATAAATATTTATAATAAACTCCCCTATTTCTTCTCATTCTTTCAAGGAGAATCATATGAACTAGAAGACCTCACATCCTCATAAAAAATCACATCTATGCTCACTACTATCTTCCACTATGCTGGAATGTAGATTATGTAAGCTGTAGAAGTATTGTTGTATCCAATAACATAAGATGTTATCATAATATCTCAAACCTTTAGAGAATGTTTACCACCTGTGAAGTTGAAGGAATAAAACTTTGGATCATCATCACCTTCTAAACTCCATCATCCCTCATGTCATCATCATGGGCCAAAACTATCAACAATCTGTGACCATAGGTATCTCGCCCATGTACCTCAAAATATTCAACAATTGATGTATCAAACTCAATTAGGTCAACTCCCTCTTTCTGAGAGAGTCCTAAAGGAAGAGTATCATCAAGGTCAACTCCCTATTCTCAAGAGAATCCAACAACCCTATCACTGTATTCTACAAAATTCCCATTAATTGCATGCTCGGAAGTAATCCCTGATTCCATAATAGGTTTTGAACCTATCTCCATGGCATCTTTCCATGCATGCTCTACACACACCTCCTCAAAACTAAAAGGAACATCTAGTTTCTCATTGGAATATGTGAGTGCCATAATAATAGCAAGCAACCTATATAGGCCACCAATGTGCACACCTCTAGCTAAAGTCCTTGGACTAACTAGACTGTAGTAATTGATAGTGAAACATTGTCCTTCAAATGCAACTCTCTACTATTGATCTAACATACAAGAAACCAAAAGAATATTTTTTCCAACCTAGTAAAAAATAAAACATCATTGAACTCAAGAACATTACTTGATGGAATCTAGAAGGAAATGGAGGCCAATCCTCTCATAGGATAAGTAACATCATAGCCCAACTCCACACTAAAAACTCCCTCTTGCTCCTAAACCCTACTAAATAATTTCCTATAATAACTCATGTCTTAATGTCCAATGTCAACATACCATCCAACACTAGACACATTATTAAAATATAAATAAGAGACCATGGAGAAAGTGGTATCGAATTGAGATGAATCCTCATCTACACCTCCAATGGTATTTTCTACATCCTATTTGGCCTTCTCTTTCTTCTTCTTCTTCTTCTTCTTCGGATATTGGCTAGCATAATGTTCCATCTCGTGACATTGGAAACACATCACCTTAATTGAATCCTTTATCTATCCTCGAGCCTTCCTTCTTCTTGTAACTTTTCTTGCTACCCTTCTTCATCCTCATAGCAAGAGTAATCTCTTATACTTCCTGTTTCTATGCTGAACAAGATTGCAACTTCATTTCTTCCTGCACAAGATCATCCCAGATCTTCGTAAAGGCTAACAATGTCTCCAAAATAGAGACACCCTTAATAAAAGGCCTCTAAGATAGTAAAAATGCATTCAAGGAAATGAACACCCACTATCATCTTCCACCAAGTTCATCATAGTGGCACTCGACTAGTCTCTCAATTCTATGATCTTGGCCATGTAGCCCACCACATTATCGATCTCACACATGCAAATGGCCGAAATCTTGTTTCACTAGATCATTTTTCAAGATACACAAGAACTTTGAAATAAACTAATTCAATCTTCAAACATGTCCTCACCAAAAATCTTGTCTACAATATAAGCAATTGAGTGATTCTTCAAAAAATCAAGAATGATTCTCTTTGCCTTGCCTCCTTCTTGTTATAATCTACCAACAACTTCAAATGGGTAGGCGACACAATTTTTTTCTCAACACTCTCCCAAATCTCAGCTTCTTCCATAAGAATATGAACCCTAAGCTTCTAGGGGATAAAATTGCAAGCTCCATCCAACTTGTCACACTCTTTAAGTCCAATAGTACACATCTTTGTAAGATCTGAATCCACCTCAAACAAAGGTAAACAATAATGAAGTAGAGCAAGACCTTCTAGGGCTTAAATGCTTTTCCCAAGAATCCCAAGTTTTTACACCCAAACAACATGTACAAGGTCAATGTTCCACTCCCTAGTACAATGAAGTTGAAATACCAACTCCCTCTTCACCAAAAGAGTGATTCTAGCAAGAAAGCTTCGATACCATATAGAGATTTCACGAATTGAGGTTTATTTAACAAATACACAAATTTCACCTCTTTAAAGGTTCCATGGATCTAATCCTTGTAGTGAATGATCAACCTTAGGGATGAACTAAAATAAAAATTATAGGAGGACATTATTTCACTTCACATCAACCCTAATACATAAGACAATCCAAGAGAGAAGATACCAAATATATGCCAACAAGTTTTATCCCTTTATGGCAATCTTTTCATGTAGAAACCATATTTGAAATCACTTCAATTAATGCAATTTTATAACATTAAATCTATCCTATTTTTTTCCTCATAAAAAGTTCATAATTTCATTATGGAATAACAAAATTACATTCACAGATATGAACCAGTTGTTGTGACTGTGTTCATATTTTCCAGCCAAAAGAAAGTTGTTTTGTTTATACATATGCTTCATTTTTATATTTTCCCCATATTTAGTAGTCTCTGTTGGTCATATCAGTTCCATATACATTCCTTTCATAATACAAAATAGAAGTAATAAGGTCCCTTCATATTATAGAG
>ML793688.1:331054-380376 GCA_009831015.1 Picea engelmannii | reverse complement strand
GAAACAAACCTATGAATCGGGAAGATAATCAGGCTCCACCACCAACAATATCCCACTTGGAGATTGATCACAATAACTCCATTGTTTTTGTACCTGTTGGACTATACTCCATCTTGGACCTGGAAAATTTCTCATCTTCACCTTCATGCTTGAAGACCAACTAAAACTGAGAAGGAACTCAATTTCTCCTTGGTTACTCCCTTTTTTAACATGTATGCAGGATTTTGGCTAGTATGTATCTTTTCTAACTTCAAATTTCCATCTTCCAAGATGGATCATATGGAATAGTACCTGAGTTGTATATGCTTAGTCTTTGAATGGAAATCTGAGTTCTTTGTTAGATGAATGGCACTCTCACTGTCACAGTACAACCTGTTATTCTCTTGTTTCTTTCCCAATTCCTCCATAAACCTATGTAACCAAATCATTTCTTTACTATCCTCTGTAGCAGCAACATACTCTGCTTTTGTTGTTGAAAGTGCAACAAAATTTTGTAGTTTTGAAATCCAACTTACTATTGTTCCACCTACAGTAAAAACATACCCTGTGGTGCTCCTCCTGCTATATTTATCACCTGCCATATATGAATCAACATATCCTTGTAGAACAGTTTCTGAACCTCCAAAACATAATGCATGAGTAGCAGTACCTCTCAAATATCGGAGAAGCCACTTTAATTCCTCCCAATGTTCTTTACCTAGATTGTTCATATACCTGCTCACAACTCCCACTGCATGTGCAATATCTGGTCTTGTGCAAACCATCGCATACATCAAGTTGCCAACTGTTGATGAATAAGGGACCCTGAACATATATTCTATCTCCTCATGTGTCTTGGGACACATTTCCTTAGTTAATTTTAAATGGCTTGCCAAAGTTGTACTAATTGGTTTTGAATTTTTCATTCTAAACCTCTCCGACACCTTCTCTATGTACTCACCCTGAGACAATGACAATTTGTGATTTTTCTTGTCTCTTGTTATTCTCATACCAAGGGTTTTCTTTGCAGCACCCAAATCCTTCATTGCAAATGAATTAGTTAATTTCTTCTTGAGCACATTTATATCATGCATATTAGACCTTGTAACAAGCATGTCATCTACATACAATAGCAAAATAATATAGCATCCATTTTCTAGCCTTTTAAAATAAACACAGTGATCAAAATGACATCTATTATAACCTTGTTCTGCCATAAACCTATAAAACTTAAAATACCATTGCCTTGGATCTTTCTTTATTCCATATAATCTCTTCTTGAACCTGCATACCAAATTCTCCTTCCCTTTGACCTCATACCCCTGTGGCTGCCACATATAAATCTCTTCCTCCAAATCCCCGTGGAGAAAAATTATTTTTACATCTAACTATTCAAGATGCAAAAATACTACTACCACAAGACTTAAAATAGTCCTAATTGAATTCATCTTAACAACAGGAGAAAATATTTCATCAAAATCTATACCTTTATTTTGTGCAAACCCATTTACAACAAGTCTATCCTTGTACCACTTTTTTCCTCCATCTTTTTCCTTCAACTTGTAAACCCATTTATTCTGCAATGCTCTTTTTCCTGCAAGAAACTAAACCAAGTCCCAAGTTTGGTTATTTACCAAGGAATTCATTTCCTCTTCCATGCCTTGCTCCCACTTATTTTTAGTGTCTATATGCATTGCCTATTCATAACATTATGGTTCACCGGAATCAATCAACAATAAATAATACAATGAAGGAGAGTATAGTTTAGGGGGTCTACTTAAACTGGTAGATATTATAACAACACTTGTAGGAGTTTTAGGTACTTCTTTCTCTTGTTGTTGTACATTTTGATTTTCTGGTACCTTTGGAATTTCTTTTTCAGTGATCTCATCAAGAACTGTGTATTCTAGTTTTTCTTTTTCCTGTTTCTTTCTCTACAATTGATCTTTGTGCATGACCTTCTCATTGAATATGACATATCTAGTCCTAATGATTTTGTGATTTCCATAATCCCATAAGAGATAACCAAAATCATTAACACCTTATCCAATAAAGGTGCACTTCTTGGATTTTGCCTCAAGCTTTGTTCTATTTTCTTTATCAATATGGACAAATGCTTCACAACCAAAAGTCTTCAAAAAAGAATAGTTAACCTTTTTACCTATCCATTCCTCCTATGGAATTCCACCATCCAAAGATCTTGAATTTCCTCTGTTTATTAAGTAAACAGTAGTATCTACAACATCTTCCCATAATTGTAAGGGAAACCCAACATGCAATCTCATACTCCTTGCACACTCCATGATTGTCCTGTTCATCCTTTCTGACATGCCATTTTCTTGCGGTGTTCCTGGAACTTTTGTCTCTCTACGAATCCCATGGTATGAAAAGTAACCATCAAACTCTTTTCTGAAATATTCACCTCCATTGTTTGATATGAGATACTTCAACCTTTTTATTGTCTCATTCTCAACCAAAGCTTTCCATTTCTTATCAAAAACATTGGATTTTTGTCGAATGCAATAAACCCAAGTTTTTCTAGTTGCATCATCAATAAAAGTAACATAATAACCAGAGCCACCAAGAGATGATACATGAGTTGGTCCCCATACATCTGTACCCACAAGTTCTAACCTTTCACTCTTCTTTTCTTTTCTGACTCTAAGAAATCTGACTCTCTTCTATTTTCCATAAACACAATGCTCACAAAAATCCAAATCAATTTGTTTAAGATCTGGCAACAAATTTCTTTTATGAGGTATTTGCATCCCCTTCTCACTCATGTGTCCAAGCCTATGATGCCACAGTGTTGTATCCACTCCTGTAGAAGCTAAAGAGATAGAAGATTCAATATTACTAGTACATAAATACAATGTACCTACCTTCTCTCCTTTTTCTATCACCGGTGATCCTTTGGTGACCTTCCACGCCTTATCTGTAAATATAGATATATAGCCTTCATTTGCCAACTGCCCTGTTGAAATTAGATTTTTCCTTAGATATGGTACATGTCTTACCTCTTTCAATAACCATTGGTTTCTATTCTTTTTCTTTATTTGTACCTTACCCATTCCAATAATTTTTCATGGTGCATCATCACCCAAATGAACCTGTCCAAAATCACCTTGAACATAATCTAGAAAATGTTTCCTATGGGGTGTGGCATGAAATAAAGCCCTTGAATCTACTACCCAAGACTCAGAAATATTATCTACAAAAAGAATCAAATCATCTTATAATGCATCACCTGTTACATTTGCTTCTTGATTTTTTTTCTTATTCTCCATCTCTATGTTTCTTTGGAGCTCTGCAATCTTTCTTCAGAAGTCTTTTCTTCCCACAATTCCAGCGCTTTATGTTTCCCAATCTAGATTTGGATTTTCCCTTCCTAGAATTCCCACTGTTCCTTGATCCCTTTCCTCTATCCTTTTGTCTTTTCATGTTCTCCACAATCGATGCATTACCTTATGTCTCACATGTGCTTTTCCGTCGCATTTCCTCGCTAAGGATAACACCAAAAAAATCATCAAATTTTAGAGAGTTTGAACCAAAGACAAAGTTACTTACAGCCATGACCAAGCCATTCCATCTTTTTGGAAATGATCACAATATTGGAAGAGCCCTAACCTCATCATCAAAGTCCACTTTTACAGAAATTAGTTGATTAGTAACCGTATGAAATTCATTTAAATGATCTGCAACAGACCCACCTTCTGACATCTTCATATTAAATAATCTCTTCATTAGAAATACCTTATTGGACGCCGAGGGTTTTTCATACACTTTAGCCAATGCATCCTTCAACTCCTTCATTGTCTTTTCTTTTGAAATATTGAAAGTCACCGACGCTGTCAAGCTCAGCCATATCGTTCCTAGTGCCTTTCTGTCAAGAACCTCCCATTCTTTGTCCCTCATGGTCGTCGGCTTCTTTTCTATTCCACCCAATGGTAGGAATATATCCTTGTTATATAAATAATCTTCCATCTGCATCTTCCATAACTGGTACTTTTGGCCGTTAAATTTCTTGACCCTAAACTTTCCATCTTCCTCCATTGCTCCCACTCGAGCTAGGAACCCTCTTTTCCTGCGATTTACCTTTCACTCTGATACCAGTTGTTATAAAAACAAGATACAGAGCAATAATATAAAACAAATGAGGAAATAAAGCACAGAATATACACAATACAATAGAGACACAGATATGCATGGTTCACCTAGTGTGGGCTACGTTCACTAGAGAAATTGCCAGGTCCTTCCTTTTTATTGTCCAGCAAAATGAAGGGATACAACCTACAGCACACCTGTTGTAACTTCCTTATCCTTCTCTCACAATATCCTCTGTTAGAATACGATAGTCGCAATAATACACAGCTGCAATACAATTCCCTCATAAGAGAGGGTTGTCTTCTAGGAAAAAAAACCCTAAAAACAACTTCTACCGTCAGATTTGTGACCTTATAATGAACGGTCCAGATTGACTACAAAATTACAATATTTTACAAGGCAATTTTTCCCAATATTTTGCTTCGGCGGTGTTTCCCTTGAATCCCCCACTGGGGGGGGGGCTACAAAAATTGTCGTCACCCCCCCTGGACCCCCCTGTCGATATTTGTGGGGGGGGGAAGCCCCCCCCACACCCCCACCATTAGGGAATGGGGTCCAAGCACAGCTAAAACAAACCTATGAATCGGGAAGATAATCAGGCTCCACAACCAACAGGATCTCCTCTCATTTTGACTATTGTCATCCTAATACTCTAGTTTTCTTAAGTATGATTCTCTGAAATGTCACTTTCTAATGTTTCACTCCATTTCATTTCAAATCCTAAGGTTTACTTTATGGGAAAGATTAAAACTATTTTTTTTCAACAATTTGGTGCTAAACAAAGAGAGAAATGGGTGGAAAAAAAAACAAATCAAGGAACACAATGTTAAATGTAAACCTAGTTGAATATGTATTTTCAACCTCCTAGCGTGCGAGCTATACATATTTGAGTTTTCAAATGATGTAAATGGTCTATTATATTAATTTAATAGATTGCCTCAAGATGTGACAGACTGAAGTGATAAGGATTTGAGTAGATATTGCTAAAAGAATAGGTGAGGTGTAAAAGGACTACACACGAAAAATGGTATTATAACTCTTCTCGGTAAAAGTCTAACAAGTTGTGTTTAATTAAACATATTTTCCATTAAGATAATAAAATCACAAGGATCTATTCAATGCTAAGTAAAAAGGAAACTAATTCTAAGCACACATTACTTGCCAAAAAAATTCGTGACCATTTTTCAAGTTCTTTCTCTTATTAGTGTAACTTGGAATTAATGCATTATTGACAAGGAAAATAATTGACCAAGTTCTTCTTATCTCAATTATCTTTGGGAAAAACATGATAACACGATACCCAAAGGAACACTAACCCCTTTATGTAACATAAATATTTATTGATTTAGTTTAGAATCATTAATATCCAAATTAGTATGTCCTTAAGAAATCCTAGCATGTTTCCTTTAGTAATTTTATTGTAACTTCACAATTTTAGTATCCATGATTTCAAAATGAAAAAAAAAAAAATGATCTTGAATATTAATTTTCATTTAACAATAATGAGCAACATGTTAACTAATCCTTACCTATTCCAACATTGCTATCGAGTACACTATTTTTTCCCAATGGAACATCTAGGCTCAATATAATCGTACACTTAGAGTGCACAACAATATATTCACTAAATATTAAAACTACACAAAAGTAATAAATGATCTTCATGTTTATTGAAACAGACCTTCTCATCACTTTTTATAAGACTATTTATTTTGATTCCTAATGTTTTACATGCATTACTTTTATCATATTTCCAATGTCTACAATGCTTTCATTCCCCTGTGAAAACAATAAGGATATGATCACCCTCACGAATATCATTACACGGTCTCCAACACTCCCAACAATACTAAAATAACATGAAATAGAAAACATGTAAAATATATACTAAAATAACATGAAATAGAAAACATGTAAAATATAGAATAAAGTGGAAACCGTGGAGGAAATTTAAAAAGAATGAAAGAAAAAGGATTAGAGAAGCAAATCATTTTATCCTCATGGAAAAAAAATGCATTGAAAGTTAGGAATGTACCCCTAAAAAAACAAAATTAGTTTCTCAAAAACGACATGTATATTCAAATAGAATATTAGCAAGTTATCATGCAATGCCTAAATCAAAATGTGCTCCAATTGTTGAATGTTGACAACCATGCTCTCTTGGGTTTTAACATTATTGTTGTTGCTCTATTGGGAGTCCCTAGACCAAAGATCTAGTTGGGTTTGAAGTTCCCCATCAAGGATAGTGTCTTTCCAAACTCATGTAAAACAAATCAATGGATACTATACATGGTATCCCCTATAGAAGACCCAACTTGGTTTATCTCAGCATCCACTCTTCATTGCAAGTGGGATGATGAGGGAAAAAATGAAGACCTAAAACATAGATTTTCCACAATAATTGAATTCCCATTGAAACTGTACACCAACCCCAAAAGCAATAACATAAACAACAATGAGCTTGTATTCTTTATTGCATACATGATTCCTTTGAATACCATTGAACCCATTCCATTTTACAAAATTAACCTCGAAGACCTTATCATACAAAAATGACTTCCCATCTACTTCAATCTTGGTTTCTATCAACGCCTTATTCTCTTCCTCCAATAAAATGGCCTCCCTCCAGTGCCTCGATATGCTCCTCATTGGTGTCAACAAAATCATTACATAAAACCATGCTTCCAATAAATATACAGGAGAAATCGTTCCCGTGGGAGCTTGATTTTAGTAAATAGAGGCAAATTCTAGGATTCAACCTAAGCCCTTGAGGAAGAATGGATATCTTCATATTATTAATATAATGAAAGATGCATGTTATACCTGCTTTGTATAAGGATTTGAACTCCTCACCCAACCAAGAAATCCTTTTCACTAATTTTATATCAACCTCCAACCTTTGAAATAAAATAACTTATCATGGGAAACACTAAGCAATGTAGATGCTTAATTCATATCCCTAACTCTGCAAGAGGAGAATTTGAAAAAATAGATATACAAAATGTAGAAGATCATCTCCCATCCCCTTCACCTCTAATTCATATGGGAAAAAGGTGGCTTGAGAAAGGGAAATGTTCTTGGCAGGGCCTAAAGTCAAGTGAAATAAGTGGCATAATAGTATTCAACCCACTTGAACCCTAATAATTTCATGTTTTTATATAGCTTTCCTTGTTTTCATGTTTGATCCCATGTTTTGATCCACTAAGGTAATCAAGTCCCATGATCTCAAGTTTAGTAAAGGAGGCTTGTGATTGAGAATTGAACAAACATTTTTCTAGGATGGATAACTAGAAGTAAAAGATAAATAACCTAACTTGGTATAGGGTGAGTAAATTAGTGTGAAAACAATGATATCCTTGAATGCTAAAGAAATTTTTGAACCTACAACATAGATGTTAGTATCTTTCCCCAAACATGGAGTGAATGGAAACCAACTATCATAGAAGGGAAGGAAGAAATAAAAAACAGACAAAGGATAAGGAAGGAGACACGACAATTTTAGGGTTGAACTTATGAAGTTGAGAGGGGAGTGGCAACAATTCTAAGGATTAACTAGTGAAGGAAAGAAACAAGAGGAAAAAACTATAAGGAAAAACTAGTGAAGGAAAGATGTGATAAGACTAGGGCATAAACTAGTGAAGGCAAGTGGTGAAAGGAAAGGAATATTGGAGGAATTGCCGAGAAGGTTATCTTGTAGTTGTAGTCTATATGATGTTAAAACCAATAGCAATGTCCTAGGGAGGTGAAGAAGAGGCATGAAAATTGATTTTTCCTCAGGAAAAGTCACCTCAAGTGATGCCTTACCCAATAGAGAGCTAACTACCAATAAATTGACCAAGAAAAGAGGCATCAAAAAGGGAAAATATAGGTGGAAGGAGAAGGAAAGAAGAGTGTAACCCTGAGAAAATTGAGGCATGAGAGAAAAAGAAAGGTGAGAAATAAAGAGGAGACACAAAGGTGTTGTTGATTCTCAAGCAATACTAACAATAAAAGGCCCAAGTTGGCCTCATAAAATTCCCATTCAAGTTTTGGGCTTCATTCAACCTAGCAAATCATATTAAAATATGGAGAACTTTTGACACTAGTATGAACTTGGGCTATGAATGAAAGGATAAAAGTAGAAAGTATAGCTTCTTGCAAGTACCCATGGGACAAAGGAAATGGGAGGAGATGAATACAAATAAGGGAATAAGGGACAAGAATCCATGATAGAGGAAAGGAGTGACTTACCGCGAGTAGATTAGGGAAAGTAAGAGGAGGAGACAGATCAAGGAAAGAAAATGTGGGCTAGGCTAGAAGAAGAGTTTGACATACTTAGATGCATTTCAAAGGTAGGACTATAGGAGGAGGACAATTCAAATTAGCTAGAAGACCACACATAGAAGACCAAAGTATGGGCATTGGGTGTAGCCTTAATGTAGAGAGAGAAAGGAGTAAGACCTTGCCAAATAGAAAAAAATTTCCCTTCATGGAAGAATAATAACTCATTTATGAAGGTGCAGGGGATAACCATGATCACATCCAACCATGGATGACCAGGGAGGGTCTTGTACACCAAATATCCCTAGAGTATCAAAAAATGGGTGTCTAATTTCTTAGGGCCAAGAGTTAAAGGGATCACAACAACTTTAAGAGGTTTTCCCTTGAATTGGATCTTTGAAGGGTCCAAGAGGTAGTAGATAAGTGATTAGCACTAAGGGTGTGATAGACATTATTTATACAATGTTCAAGATCTTGAATTGATAATATCTTGTTTAATAGTGTAGTCATTGTGATCGATTTGGATGAAGAATAGGTTGACCACATTAACCTTTTTCTCCTTTAAGAAAGGAATACAAGAGATATCAAAGGACACATATGGATTTGATGATGCAATCCCCTTGGTCAAGGTGCAACAAAAGAATGTCCATTTAGGACATTATAGATACATGAGAAGTCAATCTTTGGATTAGGGAAGCATATGAGGAAGTAGATGATTACCTGGCACAAGTAGTGGGAGCATGAAAGAGGCCAAGGGACTTAGGAGGAGCTTCCCATTGGGTTAGGTTGACAAATTTGATCTAATGATAAGGAAAGGGACCATCGACATCAATGAGGATAAGGGTCATATCCTAAGTAGATTGATATTGGGAGAGATTTAACCAGTTAGAAAGATGTTAACAAGGTCAATGAGGTCATACAAAGAGTTGGGTAGACGACATTCCCTTTTGTGGTGAGAGACAATAAGAGCTCCAATATTATCATATATGGAATCGATTGGCATATCGAGGGTACTTTAGATGATGGATGATTTATATATCTTTAGGAGTAGGATGGATAGAAGAAGTATCAACATGAGCCTTGCCTTTTTTGATGAGATATAGGAGGGGACTCTTCTTCTTCATGATCGAAAGAGTTAGATTCGGCCTCATGGCAAGTCCTAATAGATATCAAGCTTGGAATTGCATATGCAATGGAAGTTTTAGGTTTGGGTGGTGTTTCAATTTAGCCTATGTTCATGTTTAATCATTTTACTCTTTTTATAATTATCAATGCCACGTGTCAAACTTGTGGTATTTATATCAATTTCCACTCTTTGAGGTAGAGGGATCGTGATTCTCCTTTTCTTACATGTAGAATATAGTTTTAGTCTTAATTTTGGGTGGGTTTGCTTTCTATTTAAAGGAGGTGGTCGATGGATTTTTTTCTTGAAGAGAGGTATTCAAGATAAAATTTGAATTTGTTGTCTTGGTCTAAAGTATTAATGAAGAGTGACAAAGGGTGTCTCTAGGAATATTTCCCATGGAATCATGCAAAGAATTACACCATCGATGAATGAAAGTTGAATTAGGTTATTTGTCTCCTTGTTTAGGGTCAAAGAGGATAATAATACCAAATTCATATGGTTTTTTAATGTTAAAGCATTGGATGAATGACCCTACTAACATGTGAATGTTGTAAAATGACCCTTCTAGAAGACAATGGGTTTAGTGAAGGAATCATCTATCAGGGATCGAGGAATGGCTTCATAATGATGTTGTTTTCGTGAATAAACTCATCACATACAATAGTGAAGGCTTCTAAGTGACATTCATGTTCTTCCCCAATAGCAGCATTGAATTTAGGTAATTCAGCTAGATTTGGAGGAAGTCATGTCATTGTGATATAATGGGCAAAATGTTGTCTAAAGATTTGAACATAAGAAGACTTAGATGAGGTGGGAATTATTCCACTATTAAATCCTAGGTTTTGAGTTGGGTAACCACCATCATGGGTGTGTTGTTGTTAGAACTTTATGCACCTCCACCACATCCCATGTTTGGCTATGTATATTACCCTATATTGTAATTGTAAGGGGGAGGAACATTAAGCATTCCCACATTTGGTTTCCAAGCACTATGGGTCGTGTAATAGTTAGTATGAATGTTTTTCCAATGGTTGGGATAATTATGGAGTCTATGCTTGTCCCTAGGAAGGTGTTGGGATGTATGCTTGGTTTTATTGGGGATAAAAAATGACGATATGAAGATTGCATGGGTTGTGTAAAAGTTTACATGAATACTTGTTTTAGGTAAGTTGGATGATTATTTGAATGAGAAATAAACCCTAAAGAAGGTCAAGAACCTTAAGGTAGGACATTATCATTCCTTTAGCTAAGGTTTGGTGCAATACCCTGGTTTTGACTCCTATATTGTATTGGACCAAATTATGTCTAAGTTGTAAATGCCTAGTTATAATTACGGGAGTGAAGCCATGTGAGATTAACTAAATGACCCCATATGAAAATGATGTAAATACGCTAGTATAGATTCCTAGTGCAGAGCTCAGGGCTAAGGCCCAACTAGTGAATGGTTAGGCATGTATGATGTAAATATACTTTTAAGGACCATGTGGTATTCTTTTAAAAATGAACTCAATCTATGTAAATATTTGTGTTCAAATATAACATATCATGGTCCAATATAGTTGTGGAGAACATGAGAGGGGATATGATTCCACTATAGGGGAAGGGGAAAGGGGGGTTATGGTAAATTAAATCCTTCTTTTTCTTTTCCAAGCATCAACCTTAGATATCATACTTTTACCACCATGTGCCTTAAATAAATCCATCCACCTTCGTTGACTTATAAAACCAATCATTGAATGCATGTAAGAGGTTGGTCGAGAATTATTCTCCCATAGTTATTGAAATATGGGATAAGTATAATCATCATGGGGAAGTGTAAAAAAATTGAATTATTCATGTCAAAAGGAATGTTAACCATTATTTCCCTCAAATCTCTCATTTTCATTCATTCCATTCGTACTACCATTCTTATATTCATGCTTTACATTGCCCGTGTGGCATATTCCCCATTACCAACCAACAACCAACCTAGAAATTAACCAAATCATCACTGGGAAGAGGAAATTGTAGACATTAGATGAGAAATAAATGGTTGTAGGAGAGCATGGAAGTGGGACCAATTATCCTTCAACCATTATGTATTTTTTACTCAATGGAAGCTTAAGGTTCAAGTGTTATTTTGCAGGCTATCCCTAGAAGGCATTAAGAAAATTAGACTCTTTCTACCTACACTGAAAAGCAATGGAAGGGACGAATATCCCTGGCAAGATGTTGAATAAAGAAAGGGAATATCTTCTTTGTTTTTTGTAAGGTAGATGAAGAGAGTGAAATGGTTATTTGATGGTTGGATGAGATGCATGGGGTGATCCATAATGAGCAGATTGACTTAACATGAGAGCGATGGGTTGGGTTGAGTGAGTTAGAAGCATGTATCTTGGTTCCTTCACCTTGGTGGCCTCATATCCCATATTGGGGGTTACACACACACACACACACTTACTTTGATGGTTGGATGAGATGCATGGGGTGATCCATAATGAGCAGATTGAACTAACATGAGAGAGATGGGTTGAGTGAGTTAGAAGCATGTAGCTTGGTTCCTTCACCTTGGTGGCCTCATATCCCATATTGGGGGTCACACACACACACACTTACTTATTGGATGCTTGTAGTTGGGTGGAAAATTGCTTGTATACAACCAATGCCTTTGATTACCTTCTATTAAAGATAAGTGTTTTATCTTTTCTTATGAATCTGCAAATTAATTATATTTCTACTATGGAAATATATGAATGTGCATATCATGTGTATTCTCATGTTAAATATGGTCATGGACATTTGGTTTCCATGAATTCATATTATTCCATCCTTGCATATTGTGCTACATTCTATTATTTCACAATGTGCAAACATTTTATTTAATTATGGTCCTCCCCGGGAGACATTTTCTGTTGGTATTATGGAGACATGGCCTCTAAGAGCCTGAATTTGAATGTATATTTCATGGCTACCAATGTTATCATTGGATGCACTAGGTGGTGACGTCGCAGTGTGATATTGGAGATCAACTTCAATTCTAGTCCAACTTGGGAATTATACGAGGAATTCATGACATGATTTATAATAGTGTGTGGTTGTTGGAAGTATTTAGGCATTCAGAAATCCATAGAATAGATATAGGTAAATTGAGCATGTTTAGTTCAAGCCATGTGCAAGTGAACCTATCCATCATTCTTAATTCCAAAGAATGTGATGGTGATAAATAATGATAAAAAGTGAGTAATTATTTGATCGAAAGAGAAATCAACATATGTGATAAAGGGAGATCAATGATAGGGAGAAATCCATGGAATTTCACATGCACTTACCTTATCAAGGGGTGATTTTATATGAACAACTAAGTTTGCATATGCCAATTTGTATTGACAATCCACAATCATCCACACACATTGGAAGAGTCTTGGGAGGAGAGGTACATATTTGTCATGAACAGATGAGATCACATATGTGAATTCATACCGGTGGCCCATGATTGTTCATGGATGTCGGAAGAGGATTGAGTAGGAGGTACATGTTTTGTCATGAATTCCTAGGATTACACCCATGAGTCTAGATTGACGATCGACATCCCATTGATGAGGATATCCCCTTGTAGTGTGAAATATTGAGGTTGGGGACTAAGAAAAAGAGGATCTCATTGTCCCATCATCACAGGAAAACATGCCACATGGAAGACATGAGAGTACAGTAATGCCTAAGCCCCACATGAAGGTGACTATAGGACAATGTAAAGGTTGTTGGGTTTGACATGACCAACATGAAAGGAATGATTATATGTGGTATTCAACCCATGTAATAAGAGATAATCCATTGAAGACATGGACTGGTGTACTACCTACTTACTCCATCAACCATGAAACTAAGGAAAGTAAAGGAAAATGGGTTACCCCCTTAACCCTTTGTAGTGTCCAAAGATAATTTGAAAACCCCCGATGAAAAAAAATAATCTTGAGTTAATATTGGCAAGTGGGATTGGAATTATGTTTTATTGCATTTTATTATCATAGACAAGGCTATAAATATATATTATAAATACTACAACATTGATTATTCTCTTGTTGTTGTTTTATCTAATAGAATTGTTGTTGTGCATAATTCTTGCAGTTCAATCTAGGCATTGATAAGCTACAACAAAATTGTAGAAGTCATAACATGCATTAAACTTATAAAGCTTATAACATCTGGCTCCAACACCAAAATCAAGAAAAATTAAAGTAATTTGAAATCTCTTTCAGAGGAAAAGAGAACCAAGTACTCAATTCTTGCACAATCTCTTATGATTTATCAAGATAATTAAAAGAATAGAGACTTAGTCTCTGACGAGCCAAGAAATTTTCATCATGGAGGATGCACATAACCCTTATGATTTAGAAAAACATGTCATGAGAGAAAATCTATAGGCCAAAAATGTAGAGACTAAATCCAATGGGTTTATAATTCAAGAGACTCCTCCAAATATTATAGAGGTTGTCAGGAGCGCGAGGGTAGAACTTCAATGCTACATGGCATACAGTGAAAGACTGATCAAAACTTAGGAAGGGAAAAACTAACTAAATACAACCATGCTTCAAAGTGTAATAAACATAGAAAGTCAAATGCATCATGCACATAATTCAAATAATGTTGATAGGAGAAAGAGTAGCTCAGGAAGTCATTCTCAAAGGATGCCCCATAGTATAAGAAGAACCTCCCGATATGGGACATACAAGTTGCCTCTATTAAAATGTTCTTCCAGTGAGTCATATGCATTTGAAGACTAATTAAACAACCTAGAAAGTAGTCCCAACAACCATAGGAGAAAGAAGTCTCTCATAAGTAACTTAAATGAAGAATTTCAAAAGCAAAGTGGCAAGTCCCTGGCCATAATTAATTATCATTGCATTGATTATAGTTATGTTAGCTTACTATCATTGCTTTCTAGCCCTCTTTGTCTCCTACATATACGTCAAGGACACTCAATTGAATGATTATTTTATCTTATGAATATAATATATTATAAAAGGAGGATGCCCCTTGAAGATGCTTCTTATTCCTTCACTATTTCGCTTGATTTAGGCATGGAATTACTAAATTGGGTATTTTTTATGCTTATATGGCTATTTGGACAATAACATTTGGTATCAAAGTGAATGATCCTTGGGTTGGCACCTTCAAACGAGATATATTATCATTTTTGCTCTATTTTTTAGGGATTATTTTCACTGTGTAAAATTTTCAAGGTTGATAGAGTGTTGGAATACTGAGGGAGCGGGGATGAATCAATATGAGCACTTTTTACCACTTTCAATAACAATATATATAAACTTCAACTTTATCAGCATTGTTCAATAGTTTATCACTTATGCATTCGGTATATCATTTCATAGTAAATAGTATCATTCATTAGTGCATAATAAACAACCACAGATACACAGTACACTAGAATTTACGTGGAAACCCAAATGGGATAAAACCACAAAATGTTTTCCTATATATATCAATAATTCATTCATAGGAATCACCAACTTCCCAATTCTCCAGCACCAACTGGAAGGAGGCTCTGACCCCCTATTTACAAGCTCCAACCTGAAGGAAGCTACAACTCCCTGAATTCTCCAACTACAACGGGAAGGAGGCTCCAACCCCCTAAGTTACAGGCTCCAACCTGAAGGAATATCCAATTCCCTAAGTTCTTTGGCTCCAACCAAAAGGAGGCTATGATCCCCTGATTTATAGGCTCCAACCTAAAGGAAGATCCAACTCCCTGAGTTCTCCGACAACAACCAGAAGGAGGCTACAACCCCATTCCCTTGCCTTGTCCAACTGCCCTAAAATATAAGTGTAGACTCAACCTATAACTACCACTGATACTATAACTTCCACTATCACATCAACCTATAACTGATGATAAACCAATCAGCCAACCTATCACAGTCCCTGTCATTGTCACAGTCTTTGTCGTTGATATACCATCATCAACCAACTATAACTAGATCCACTCACATGGATACTAAAACCATTACTAAGATGTGCATCGAACCATATGCCATAACACGCATTTCAACCATGTACCAAAACTTGTACCATACTATGCATCAATCATGTACATTAACCATGTACCAGAACCTGTACCATACCATGTACCAAAACCTGTACCATAAACCATGTACTATGATATGCGCCTCATCCATATACCATATCACTCGTGATATGTCTCAATCATGCCATACACCATATACCATAATATATCATCAATTAAGTTCCTCAAGGATGTGATAACATCACCATGACATATACCAAACCAGGTACCAAGATATCCAAGATATGCCTCTAACTATGTACCATGATATCATCAAGATGTGTCTCAATATGTACCAACATCACCAAGACATGCCTCAAGCATGTACTGCAACATCCAATGCATGTACCTAAAACATGTGTCATAACCTCATCAAGAAGTGCCTCAAACATGCATCAATGTCACCAAGATATGTACCTCATACATGTACCAAAAATCTGCCTCACACCATGCACATAAGATGTGTCTGAAGAATGTACCAATGTCTCAACAAGATACCAAAGACATGCTTTAGGCATGCACCATAACATCACCAACATGTAACCCTCAAAACATGCATATAGACATACCTTTAAACATGTAGTTGAGCTGATATATAAGATCTCAGACTTGTATCTCTTCCTTAGCCTCAACAACCTGGTACAAGCATCCTTCTACATATTTGTCTTTGCCTCACAGGACTAACCCATGCATCACACAAGGCCTCGTAGGACAAGGGTTGTACAACTTGTAGGGGTACCTTGTGGGACACCAGTAACCTGACCTGAGGGGGTCAGCCAAATTAGGTTTTATCAGAAAACCCTCACTCTCCTCTGCAATCCTAAAAATTTCACACTCCTTACTCTTTTGTTGCCTCGGATTTGTTTTTTCAAATTTACCCATAGATCAATTTCTAACTTAGAATTTATTCAATAAAGTTGTGTGTATTAGAATTAGAGGCTTCTTGAAGTGTATTTATACTTGTCCATGTGACTTCTTTCTTTAACTTTAGGGTCAACCTGTACTTTCTTGTTATAACCATTTTACCCTTTAATTAATGACTTGTAGCATCTTGTTATAACCGTTTAGGGGTTTCTTAACCATTCTTCGAGGATTCCAACTTCATGACCTCATAACTCCTCAACCATGAGGATCTACATGAGGATCTTCATGACCAATCCTTCTGATCTTTCTCTCCTCATGTTTCTCTCTTGATATTTCTCTCCTCGTGTTTCTCTCCCCCCTTCCAAAAAATGAAAACACTTCATATTGTTTGAAAGATAGTTCTATGCTCTGTAGAGTTGTTTCTTAGACTCCCCCTCTTCAATATTCATATTTACTAGGAGTCTCCAAGTTTAATGGCTCAGAAAATATCTCCTCTGATGTAGATTAATCTTCCTCTTTTCTATGGATTCATCATTTTCCTTTTCAACCTCTTCCTGAATTCTAACATATTTTTTTATTTTCTTCTTGAATTTTAACATCTTCCTCTTCATGCTCTTCCTAGATTCTGACATCTTCCTCTTTGCCTATAGGTTCATCATGATCTTGCATTGCTGCAAATCTTGTGAGTGCGATCTATGGGACATGGTTTTCATTCACCTACTCTTCTTGTTTTTCATTTCTTCTCCAAACCTTCTTGTATTTGACATTAGTGTTTTCTTTCTTGGGAGGCTCTATCACGCTTCTAAAATTTTGAGCTATGTGACCATAATTGTGGAATTTGTAACATTCAATATTGGAGAGAGCCACATAACCATCTCTTGTTTGAACATTTCTTCCATATGCTTTGAAATCTACATATTTATGTCCAATGTTAGTACATGTAAAACAATGACCCAAAAAGAAATTTTGATACCTAGGAGTGAATGAACTTCTTTGTGGTGTAGCCCTTTTCAATTTCTGCCTTGGTTGATCAGAATCTTCTCTTTCGTTGTTTCCTTCACAATGATTGAAGCTTCCTTATTTCCTAAATGTAGCAGTTCTTTTATATTCATTCCTCTCTAACTCTTGATGACCATGATTCCTTCCTTTGATAACTTCTGCATAACTCTTTTGTTATGATTCTTTCGTAATGGAGCTTGAACATTCCTCAAAATGAACATTCATGTATACTAGTCCATATTTGTCATTGTGTGGCCTTTGATTGTTGAGAATGTTTTGTATTGCTTGAGAAATTTTCAATTTCTTGTTGAGCTTGTTGAATTCAACTCTCAATGTCACAACTTACTTTTCAAGCTTCTCACACTCTTTTTCTTTCTTTATCATATGGATCTACATTACTTCTTTCATTCTATTTCCTTCTTCAAGTTGGGTTTTCAAGGAGATGATTTCTTCTTTGAATGATTTGTTTTTATTCCTTTCTTTCTTCAACTTAGTTAAAGCACTGATTAATTCTTCCTCAAGATCCACATCACCTTCTTCTATGTTGCTTTCAGGAGTTCTTTTCTTATTTTTTATAGCCATAAAGGGTCCTCTTTCTAAATCACTATCATTTTCATCATCTTCATCAGATGAGGTACTATCTTCTCTTGAGTGGAGATTTTTCTTAAAGGCTTTCCTTTTATCTCCTTTCTTGTTTCCCTTTTGATATTTATTTTCTTTCTTGGGATCTTCTTCTTCATCACTATCTGACTTCTTAGCATAAGGACATTTATTTGCAAAATGACCAATTTTACCACATTTACAACATTTTAAGGGAAGCATGCATTTGTACTTGTCGGTTCATCTCTTCAACTTTCTTACAAAAATGGTTATTTATGCATCTTCATTTGAATCATCGTCACAGCTGCAATTTGGCTTTCACTCGTGCTTTTTCTTCTTCTTTATCTTTTTGGATGCTTTGAAAGTCACTTCCTTGTTGGATGGGTTCTCCTATTATGTTCTCATTTCTTAAGTTGTAAATATTCCATGTAGCTCATCCATGCTCAGTGTATCAATAGTTTTTATTTCTTCTAGAGTTGATATCTTAGGATCAAATCTCATTGGAATAAGTCTTAGTGCCTTTTGAATAATCATATATTCTTCAACTTCTTCTCCCAATCCTTTAATTGCATTCATTGTTTCATCAACTCGTAAAAATTAAGCTGCAATGTCTTCATGTTCCTTCATTTTTAACTGTTCAATTTGACCTATGTAAGTCTAAAGCATGGATTCCTTGACTTTGACATCTCCTTCGTAAACATTCTTAAGTTTGTCCCAAATCTCCTTTGTAGAATCGCAATGCATAACCTTGATGTATATTGAATCAACCAGGCCATTCAGGATAGCATTTTTATCCCTTGAATTGTTTTGATTGAGTTTATTTCTATCGTTATTTGTTGAAGGAGTGGCAGGATATTTGTATCTGTCTACTATTGATTTCCAAACATCAAATCCATGTGTGTGTACATATGTTTTCATCCTTCTACTATAGAAGGCATAGTTATTTCCATCAAACTGTGGTACTCCAATATTAGCATATTCCATGATCTTCCTTCCTATGGTTAAATTTTTTTCTTGGAGGACCCACTCTGATACCAATTGTTGAAATATTGAGTGGGGGGTGAATCAGTATGAGCACTTTTTACCACTTTTAATCACAATATATATATAATTCAACTCTATCAGCAGTATTCAATAGTTTATCACTTATACATTTAGTATAACATTGCATCATAAACAATATCATTCATCGGTGCATAATAAACAACCACAGATACATAGTACACTACAATTTATTTGGAAACCCAAATGGGAGAAAACCACGGAATGCTTTCTTATATATATCAAGAATACATTCATAGGAAGCACCAAATTCCCAATTCTCTAGCACCAACTAGAAGGAGGCTCTGACCCCCTATTTACAGGCTCCAACCTAAAGGAAGGTACAACTCCTTGAATTCTCTAGCTACAACTAGAAGGAGGCTCCAACTCCCTAATTTACACACTCCAACCTGAAGGAAGCTCCAAATCCTTGAATTATCTAACTCCAACCAAAAGGGGACTATGACCCCTTGATTTACAGGCTCCAACCTGAAGGAAGCTCCAACTCCATGAGTTCTCCGACACCAACAAGAAGGAGGATACAACCCCCTTTCCTTGCCCCATCCAACCACCCTAAAATATAAGTGTAGAATCAAGTTTTCACTACCACTAATACTGTCACTGCCACTTTCACATAAAATTGTAACTGATGATCAACCAATCATCCAACCTTCCACAGTATTTGTCACTATCACTGTCTCTATCTTTGATATACCATCATCAACCAACTATAACCAGATCCACTCACATGGATACCAAAACCATCACTAAGATGTGCATCGAACCATATGCCATAACACGCATGTCAACCAAGTACCAAAACATGTACCATGTACATAAACCATGTACAAAAACATTTACCATGTACCAAAACCTATACCATACTATGCATCAACCATGTACCCGTACCATACCATGTACATCAACCATGTACCAGAACCTGTACCATACCATGTACGAAAATATGTACCATAAACCATGTACTATAAGATGTGCCTCATCCATATACCATATTACTCATGATATGTATCAATCATTCCATACACCATATACCATAAGATATCATTAATGAAGTGCCTCAAGCATGTGATAACATCACCATGACATATACAAAACTAGATACCAAGATATCCAAGATATACATATAACTATGTACCATGGTATCATCAAGATGTGTCTGAACATGTACCAACATAAGAAAGGTATGCCTCAAGCATGTACCACAACACCCAATTCATGTACCTAAAACATGTGCCATAACCTCATCAAGAAGTGCCTCAAACATGCATCAATATCACCAAGAGATGTACCTCATACATGTACCAAAAATATGCCTCACACCATGCACATAAGATGTGCCTAAAGCATGTTCCAATGTCTCAACAAGATACCAAATACATGCCTCAAGCATGCACCATAACATCACCAACATGTAACCCTCAAAACATGCATATAGACATACCTTCAAACCTATAGTTGACCTGATATACAAGATCTCAAACCTTTAGCTCATCCTCAGCCTCAACAACCTGGTACAAGCATCCTCCTACATATTTTTCTCAACCTCACAGGACTAACCCATGCATCACATAGGGCCTCGCGGGACAAGGGTCATACAACCCACGGGGGTGCCTTGTGAGACACCAATAGCCTGACCCGCAGGGATCAGCCAAATTAGGGTTTATCATAAAACCCTCGACAATCCCAAAACTTCAGCACTCCTTACTCTTTCGTTGCCTCAAATTCTCCATTTCAGATTCACCGATAGATCACTTGCTCACTTAGAATATATTCAATAAAGTTATGTGTATTTGAATGAGAGGCTTCTTGAAGTGTATTTATACTTGTGCATGTGACTTCTTTCCTTAACTTTGAGGTCGACCTGTACTTTCTTGTTATAACCAATTCACCCTTTAATTAATGACTTGTAGCATCTTGTTATAACCGTTTAGGGGTTTCTTAATGATTCTTCAGGGCTTCCAACTTCATGACCTCATAACTCCTTAATCGTGAGGATCTACGTGATGTACCACCTACCATTGGAAATGGCATGTAGAGGACTATCCATCTATGAGTGTGTTACATGCATTTACATTGTCCTTTGTTTCCTTATTTCTCAAACAAATTTGGGCTTTATAACCACACCTCTGGATATTCGTGTAGACTTATTCAAATGCACTCATCACATCTATTGACTTCAATGACAACCAAATATCCAACAAAATCAATGACAACCAACTATCCAACAACAGATAACATAGAAAAGTATAGTAGAATTTCATTTACTATATTTTCAAAGTTATAGCCATAGTTGAAGGATGCAAGCTCCAAATTCAATGTCATCTATGGAATTGAAAAGGGGACATAATAGAGTGTTTCACATACAAGTTTTATACCTATAAAGGGAATGTCGACTAAGCGACAGTTTGTACAAGTTTTCTCTCTTGAAAATGGACAAAAACCACAAGTTCTAGAAATTCCACCATAACTCTGTCTTGGAAGGTCCAAATTGAATGGGATCAGTGGGATCCTGTAGATGACATATAAAAAAAAAATCCTATAAAAATTTCATTAATAAAGGATTTAATTGGTGAAGTTGTAATAGTTTTAAGTTCAGCTAGCAAAGAAATCCCCAAAACTGATTCTTTACAAGGGTTTTGAGGAGACCTTAAACTTGTTTTCCTCTATTTGTAGCAAATATAGATTTTTGGGATAGATTTGTGTATCGACATATATGAACAAAAATATTAGTTGTTAGGTGGGAAAAACTATGGCTAGGAAACATACACATAGATAATACAAGTGGGGCCATAATTAAATGCCCTTGTATACCTCTACTAGCATAATTAAATGCCCTTGTATACCTCTACTAGTCCCTGGAGAGTATTATTGTATTAGACAAAATCTAAAAATGGTTTGGATCTTCCATGTACCCTAGGGTATATTGGAATCCCAATAGATATAATCAGACTATACTTAAATAGGCTTTTGTCCATCTGTCTCTATAGTACATTGAGCACAACACTCAAGGATATCACCTTCATATGGTTGGGGATTCAGTAGTAAAACTAAGGGTATCATTCATCCTCATTTAGAACCATGAAATATCGACTGAGTACTCCTATTGGAAACCCAAGTTTATCTCAAAGAGCAATAGAGCCTTGTTGATTTTGTAACTTTGGGATGTATTCCCACAAGAGGCCAAGGTGTCAAGCATATGGGAATTTTCGTTGACAACAGATTATCCTTTCGGTTTGGTGAAAACCTCCTTGAATTTGAGTGGGATATTCATGGGTTTGGTGATGGGATTTGTTGGCTTATGTTGGGGCTTCACAACCACAAGGAAAGCCTAATTTTATGTTGACTTGTGGAGGGGATTCTATGGTGACCCCCAAGGATTGTATATAAAGGAGATATTTCATTATGACATATCGTTGTATCATCATAGAAGAATGGAGTTAGAATAAGTGAGTCTGCACTTGTGCTATGAGGCTTGGTGATTTCGGCAAAGGGACATTCTGCTAGGGTGGAAAATCTGGCCCAAGGTGGAGGACTCCCTATTTTTTGTTCTTAGTAGGGAAAGGAACACCTTGTGTGTGGGAGAGAGAGACAACCTTAGAAGGAATATATTGTACGAAGTGGAGCAAGTCATACAAAGTGTCCATACAGTTTTTCACATGTACACAGGTTGCTAAAGGAACAGTTGTGTACATCCGTAAAATCTCTTCTAGGTAGGGACAGGTCCATACAGGATGACATCATATGACATCAACAATTCATATAAGTGGTCTGCAATAGATTTGTGGGTAGAGTATATTCCCATAATATCATTAAGGTTTGGTTTCTTTTTTGTATATTGGAGGAAAATTTTGTCCTCGGATTTGGTAATTTTGAAAGGACTAGTTCTCTCTTCAGATTTGGTAACTTTGAGAGGACTGGTTTTGGTCCTCAAATTTGGAGAATTGGAAAAAGTTACAGAACTAAAATATTATGTCTCTTGTGTATTGATATTGGCCCTTGACCAAGTTTTGAGGATCCTTGGTCATGTTTGACCTATTTTTGGGACTTCGATAGGCTTTCGAAGGCAGAGCACAAGACAAAGTGGAGATTGTGGGATCTCATCCCCTCTTTAGGGATTTTTGGATTTTTGGGTTTTTGGGCTATGTAACGGGTATGGGAATGTCGTCCCATGGGTTTACCCATGCTTAGGCCTATTTTGTAATGTATAAATAGAAAGCTAGGCGATGTAGGTAGCGACCGATGGTTGAGTGCTAGTAATGGCTATGTGCAAGAAGACGTGATTAAGACTTGCAAAGATAAGTGTAAGTCATTTGTAGTGCTTTGTGCACAGATTGTGTAAGGATTTGTGCCTAGATCTACTTGGGGAAGGAGGATCTAGTGAAGTGTGCGCAGATATCATGTCCTATGTGGAGTAGGGTTATGATGCTTTGTGCATGTAAGACCATTGACATAAGATAATAAACATAAGAAGAGTTGGTGGACGTAGCCCCAGGGTGGGGGTGAACCACATATATCTTATGTTATGGTTTCTTTGTGCAATGTATTGATGTGTTTATTTGTTTACTTGTTTAGATGCTCTGATATAGATGAATGATGGATAGATCTATTGATGCTACATGCTTAATAATATGGATGAATGTTAGATCTGACCTATATGGATCTGATTAGTGCTTGAACATACTAGATGTAGTTGAATACTGCGATGCTCTATAATTAGGGTTTTGTCTGTGAAGTAGATACTGGTTTAATATTGATGAACTGTAATAACTAAGTTCTTTGTTAAGGTGTTACAATCACAGATCTGTGTCCCAGCTAAGGTTGCAGAAATCTGAGTCCTGCAACCACCCCTACTTCTACCTCGGGTAATACTTCACCTGCTTCGTAGGTGTTTCCGAAAGGGCCGGTAGTTAGGGTTTTTTTGGTGTGCTATTGAGTGTTGAACCCTGCGCCAAGAAACTGAGACCATGACAAAACCTCAGAAGGAATCAGAGACTGTACTATTACAGATGAAAGAAACCTTGAATGACCACCGAGATACTAATCTATCAGAGATATTAAAAGAGAAAGAGAAAATGGAAGTAAGAATAGGAGACTTCGACATTGACTGTATTCTGGATGAGGAAACACAGGTGAATATAATGACAGAAAGAACTTGGGAAATTTTAGGAAAGCCTACTATGATTCCTTCATTGGGAGGAATAGGGTTATTTAGAGGAAAGTTGATAACCCTATGTGGAAGACTTACCTAGATATCTATGAGTGCTCATGGAACTTCGACAGAAGAATATTTTGAGGTTGTTAAATTTATTGAGAACAGCACCCCATTTGCTATGTTACTAGGAAAATCTTGGATCGGAAAGGATCAGGCCAGAAGGAAAGAACAATAAGTCTTAGAGCAGAAGAAGCAAGAATTGAAATATTTCATGACTAAGAGGATCACACACTTGATTGAAGAACAAGAGAATAGATCGAAGCTATTTAGAACCATGGATGTCGAAGTTGGAAGAACACAGGAAGAATCACAAGAGACTGAAACACCTACCCCAGATAAAGAAGAAGTATTTCCCTTGAATCCTAGGAAAGAATCTCAACAGAGCGAAGTTACTATGCCAAGAGGAGATAAGAATCAGAATGGAAAGAGGAATACCAAGACGAAGCTCACTGGAAAGCAGGCTAGAAAACTAAATAAGAAGAGATCAAAGATCAAAAATTCAAATAAGGTTCCAGAGGGAACTTCGCAGAAGGAAAATTTTTAAAATTGGAACTTCAACGGGATAGAAGAACAACGCCACATGGAACTTCGCCATGGTGAAGAAATATAGTTGTTGGAAATAGTATAACCGTTAGACTGACGCCCTAAACGGGTAGAACAACATTTGTGGTCAGAAGGCTCACCATCATACCATTGGGACCACGTTGTAACAGACAGAACTGTATTAATGAAGGTCTCTTGTCCTTTGGAGAGATATATTACGTTGTTGTCTACTTATTCTGTCGACTGTTGCA
This sequence comes from Picea engelmannii, assembly GCA_009831015.1. NCBI lineage: Eukaryota > Viridiplantae > Streptophyta > Pinopsida > Pinales > Pinaceae > Picea > Picea engelmannii. The sequence goes on along the minus strand of ML793688.1, from coordinate 355,318 downwards.
TGAATAACACTTTTGCGAATTGTATTAGAGAGAAATCATTGCTACCGTGTTGTGATTAGTAATATTAACACCAATTATATTGTTTTGTGCACTCATTCATTCATCTGATCTAAGCGTGTATGTCGGATGAGATCAGCGCCGCAGAGAAAATCGTCAAAGAAGTTCTCATCGATATCATGGCCAAGAAAGTAATGTCTGCAAGTATTCAAGCGTCCTCGACGAGAGGAGTGCAAGCCTCTCTGTCAACCACTTGCGGATCCAGATCATCCTGAGTCGTCAGACAAAAGAGATCCAGGCACAGAGATGACCTAGAAAATGTGAATTTAATCTCGACTATCTTACTTGATTACATCCTGCCCATGACCGACGCGTTGAGTGGTGATAGTGTGCCGAGAGATTTCGAGTACACCATGGTTATTGCGTACCTCCTGAAAGGGATACGTGCAGTTAGAGCATAGCAGAACAAGATCGCAACGTTGAAGTTCAGCGACTTCAACTTAGGATACCGCAAGAACCATGGTATGTTCACCCCATATAAATACTTGACCTAGATGAAGGGGAATAACTTGAAAATAATCCCCCAACCATGGAAGATGAACCTCGCACAGTCCACCCTGTTGAATGTAATGAAAATTCCACACTTTGGAAGGCACCAGGAAGTTAACACCTATGTCAAGCTCCTACTTTCATGTTACCATGGTGGCTAATTATGGCTAGACTGTTGTATCATAGTCGATCTAACGTTGATCCATAGGATCACCGAATTAAGTATGCAAGGACCTGACCCGCAGGACTTATATCTAGGGAAAGCCACATTTCGCATGTTAGCACAGAAGATCAAGGATACCTACGGCGATGTTGAGAAGGGGACGTGAGGCTTCAAGGTAGCTTCCATCCAGAATGGTGCAGTGTGCCTTGCATGCCAATTAATTGATGGAAATATAGTAAGGAAGAACAGGCCCATGCAGGTCACAGGGTTTGTCGTTGACCTCGTGAGGAAATGTCTAGAAGTCCTATAGATGAACTGGGCGAAGTATCTAGTCAACCAGCTGGAGTTAGACTATCGCGAAGCTCAAAATCAGGGCTATGAGTTTTACTTCAGCTGGCTTCTGATCCTCATAGCATTTATTGCTTGGGATATGAAGGAAGGTGTGACCTTCCCAGACATTGATTCATTTGAGTTGTTTGTTGCAAAGTTCACCACACTCTGGTACTCAAGTGATATGGGAAAACAGTGGCAGTCGAACACAGTCTTTCACACATACTATCTCCAACTGAAGATGGCTATCAAAGTTGAACCTCACATGAATCTGAACACCCTACAGCGGTTCTGACCCCTCATGAAGTTCCATGCATATCGACACTTCATCTATATTACTGTGAAAGAATACAAACATAAGGAGGATCTTCGGTCATACTACGAGCTCACAAAAGAGGACCTCGAGGAAATAACTAAGGATTGGTCAGCAGACTTCCTTATCCCCGCTAACCCTGAAGAGATGTTTGATCATGAACTTGACAACCTGGAGGCCACTCACAAAGAACATGAAACACCTGGAACCAACAGAAGAAAGAAGACCGAAGAAGTCCAAGACTTAAGCATCGCCTCAGAAAAGACTGCTTCAGTATCACCTGGCCGAGGGGGTGATGACGAAGTAGAAGAGATAAATGGAAAAGAAGATGAGAAGAATCAAGGTGAAGTAACACTGCCTAGAAATGAGGTTGATCCCTTGAAGAAGAGGAAGGTTTCTCCCCTGAAACCCTCTTCCCGAAATAAATCCAGAGCCATCTTGACCAAGATGCAGACTGTGCTCACTGTTGATGACTTTGACTTTATCATCGCAGTTGTAAACGACGCCTTGCAGGAAATCTTGCAAAAACAGGAAGCCAACCAGAAGGAGATGTATGAAAGAATCGAGGTTGAGCTCTTAGGGGTACAGCAGGCTCTTTAGTCCAGTCGCATAGTGTCCACTACGCCCCTGCCATCGGGAGAACCAGAGTTGCGACATGAGCCATCCCAACTTCGTTGACTAGCTGATGTGACCAAATCTTGCCTTCGTTGTGCACAGGAAGAAACAGAATAAGACACCCAGGCCTTGAAGCAAGTGCAAGAAGTAGTCGTGGAACAATGATGAGTTGTGGAGTAGGAGAAGGTTTCTCTCCAAACAATGTTTGAAGAGGAGAAAGCATAGATTCAGCAAGAAAAAGAACAATTTCTTGCAGAGAAACTCGAAGTGAAAGAAGCAATCAATAGATCACTTCGCTCTATGACAGGCTTAGAGCCAAAGGCAGAATACCAAGTCGAGCATCAAGTAGATCAGCTAGCAGAAGCCATCCAGCAACTACATCAAAGAATAGAAGACTTAGAGCTCTGCACAGTGCCCAACACCTCGAAGGATGTAAGGGATCAAAGAAATGCAACTTCTCATAGCACAGTTGAGAGAATAAAGGCCCTTTCCATGGAATGTAAACAACTAAGTGATCACAGTGCTCAGACTAATGAGAAACTCACTGAGAATCCAAAACTGAAGGCACAGGAGTCACAGCTCCAGGAGGCGAAGCAGCAAGTAGAGACAATACAGGTGCAGTTGAAGCCCTTGTCAGTTGTTGAAAGGATGAAGCAATCCCAAGAGCAGAGCACTAATCAACAGCAGGTCCACACCATTCAGAGCAGAGTCATGGAAGCGACTCAGAGGCTCCAACCTATACAGGATGAGACTTTCCAATTGTTCTCAGATATCGAAGGATGAGGAGTAGAACTAGAGCAAGGCATCACTGCAATTGAACAACGCTTAGAGGGGCCTATCAATGAAGTTGTTATCCAAGAGTTCATTGAGTAGGAATCCATGGCACAGTAGCAAGTCAAAGAAGCTCGAGCCAAGCTCGAGGCTTTTAAGGCAGAATTACCCAGATCAAAGTGACTCGGGACGCGTCACAGGTGAGTTTTGGGGACCTGTTGGCCCTTGACCAAGTTTTGAGGATCCTTGGTCATGTTTGACCTATTTTTGGAACTTCGATAGGCTATCGAAGGTGGAGCGCAAGACGAAGTGGAGATCACGATATCTTGGCCCCTCTTTAGAGATTTTTGGGTTTTGGGGCTATGTAATGGGTATGGGAATGTTAGCCCATGGGTTTACCCATGCTTAGGCCTATTTTGTAATGTATAAATAGAAATCTAGGCAATGTAAGTAGAGACCGATGGCTGAGTGCTAGTACTGGATATGTGAAAAAAGACGTGATTAAGACTTGCAGAGCTAAGTGCAAGTCATTTGTAGTGCTTTGTGTCTAGACTGTGTAAGGCTCTGTGCCTAGATCTACTTGGGGAAGGAGGATCTGGAGAAGTGCATGCAGATCTCTTGTCCTATGCGGAGTTGGGTTCTGATGCTTTGTGCCTATAAGACACTTCACATATGATAATAAAGAGAAGAAGAGTTGGTGGACTTAGCCCCAGGGTGGGGGTGAACCACGTATATCTTGTGTTATGGTTTCTTTGTGCAATGTGTTGATGTGTTTACTTGTTTAGATGCTCTGATATAGATGAATGATAGATAGATCTATTGATGCTACGTGCTTAATAATATGGATGAATGATAGATCTTACCTATACGGATGTGCTTAGTGCTTGAACATACTAGATCTAGTTGAATATTGTGATGCTCTGTAATTAGGGTTTTGTCTACGAAGTAGATACTGGTTTAATACTGATGAACTGTAATAACTAAGTTCTTTGTAAGGCATTACAATCACAGATCTGTGTCCCAGCTAAGGTTGTAGACATCTAAGTCCTACAACCACCCCTGCTTCTACCTCCAGTGAGACTTCATCTGCTTCGTAGGTGTTGTCGAAAGGGTTGGTAGTTAGGGTTTTGTTGGTTCTCTCTTCAGCGTTAAACCCTAGGTCTGCCCCTATGCCAACAATTGATGATTCATATTTGATCTCATTGTATGTTTCATTATGCTAAAAGAAGTTAGGCATATCATTTTTTTTATGTTTATAGTTCAATTGGGTTAATTGTAAATAATTGTGAAAACAATAGACCAGACCTGAGGTGCAGTAAAATATAACATGGTATCAGAGCTTGGGATTTGAATTGAAGGGGATCATCTTGAGACACTTTGATGGCTACAACACTAGAAGAGTGTTGTACTTGTTCTTGTTCGTGTTCTTCTTTCGGGCAGGTCAATATGGTGAATACATTGAAGCTTGAGGATAGGTTGGAAGGGGAAACCAACTTCCTGACTTGGAAGGTGAGGGTTTTTCTTCTGTTGGAGGAGAATGACTTAAAACATTATGTTGAGGATGTGGTTCCTAACCTGATTGATCCATTAGATTTGGAATTTCACAAGAAGAAGGAAGCGAAGGCCAAGCAGGTATTGCTAAAGTCCGTGAAGGACCAGTTGATTCCACACATTGTCGAGAAAGAAAATGCCAAGAATATGTATGATGCTTTGGTGGGTATTTACCAAAACAAGAATATCAACAAGATGTTTTCACTTGAAGCATCATCTTTAGATTTCACTTGAAGCATCATCTTCATTGTGACATCTCGTTGTATCATCATAGAAGAATGGAGTTAGAATAAGTGAGTCTACGCTTGTGCTAGGATGCTTGGTGATTTCAGCAAAGGGAAATTATGCTACGGTGGCATATCTGGCCTAAGGTGGAGGACTCCCTATTTTTTTTTCTTAGTAGGGAAAGGAACACCTTGCGTGTGGGAGAGCGAGACAACCTCAGAAGGAATATATTGTATGAATTTTTTCACATGTACACAGGTTGCTAAAGGAACAGTTGTGTACATCCGTAAAATCTCTTCTATGCAGGTGCAGGTCCATACAGGATGACATCATATGACATCAGCAGTTCGTACAAGTGGTCTGCAATAGATATGTGGGTAGAGGATATTTCCATAATATTGTTGAGGTTTGGTTTCTTGTTTGTATATTGGAGGACAAGTTTGTCCTCAGAATTACTTCATATCATGTTCTAAGAATGATGCAGTAAATGAGTTAGAGCAATCGATTATGTTGTCAAGTTATATGGTGCAATGTTTTGATGTTATTTTCTTTAATGATGAAGATAAATTGTTGTGTTTTTATGTAATGACTGTATGGTATACAAATTATTTTTCTTTCCATGATCTTGGTTACATATGTGTTTTTCTTTTTGTTAGTTAGATTCTCAGGTAGTAATTGGATGCTCATTTGGTTAATGTATTATTACTAGGCCCTTTGTTATAGAATTATTGTCTGCGTGTTTGAGCAGCAGGTTATCCCAAGCTCATCCCCTTCCCAGTAGTTGAATTTCAATCATGTTGCTTGTCAAGTTGGCTTATGCTGGCTTGCATCTCTCAAACTAGCCCCAGTGAAGAGAAAATATAGAAAAGAACAGTCCTACTTGAAGGGAGAACCTTCACAAGAAAACACAAAGCCCATCGATAATTTGGCCGGATCGGAAGATCTGGAGAACCATTCCATCTCAAACGTTGCAGATTCTAATTGGTCCTTGGTGGCAGGTTTGGTTCCTATTGTTGAATCAAGGGATTTAAGACCCATCAACAAAATTGGCATAGAAGGAGGGCCTGAGAATGAATGGTTGAATATATAACTTATAACATTTCGAGTAGCCTATAGATTCGTAACGGTCCACATGCATGGATAGTCATCCAACAATCATCCCATACTTACTTAGTACTCCTGAAACGGGTAACTCACCCAAGTCCGAGGAAGAACCTTTTCACCCTGAAATACTCTACGCCCTCCCTCATGAGGAAGTGAATCAATTTAGGAGAATCACTAGAGCCTATGGCTGACAAATCGGCACATTGTCCTTAACTCCCATCCTCCCTCGAAGAAAAAAACAAAGTAGACCGGTGGTTAGCACTCCCGATGAAGTTTTTGTACACTTTGTCGAAGACTTAATAGATTTCGCGATCACCGAAATCCAAGAACCTCTTGATCTCATACTCGAAACGTCGGTCGGTGACATCCTCGAGCCTAACGACTTTTCGGAAGAAGAAGATATTGAATCTAACTCCGAAGATATGGAAGGGAACAACGGTCGTGAGGAGGAAAGAGAAGTTGCACTTCAAGACAACCAGCCTTGGTTGGCCAGAGACGTCGTGGCCATCCCTGGACAAGTACTCAATCTTCCCTGGCACCTGGAAAAGCTGCTCCCCAAGTACGACCCTAAAAATTCAGGCTTGCCTGAAGATCATATCAACAAATTCATACTTGCGATCAGACTTATGAGCATTCAACATGAATACGTAGTATGTAGAATTTTTCCCTACACATTTGAAAACTCTACTTCCACGTGGTATTTTAATTTGCCGGTAGGATCTATAACTAGATAGACTAAATTCCAAAAGGACTTTCTAGACAAATTTGTGAAAGAAACTACTACAGGATCCCTGATGGATGAGTTGTTCGCAGCCACCATGACCCCAAAATAAAGGGACAAGGATTTCAATCAAATATTCACGACCATCTTAAACAAGTTCCAACCCGTGGAAAAACCCACACAAGAATTGCAGATTCAAGTTTATGCCAATGTGATTTCGACTTCTATCTCCATGTCCGTTAAAAGAGTCGCGAAGAAAACCCTCGCGGAGAATTTTGAAGAGGCCAAGACGATATAATTTCAGATGAAAGGATGTAAAGAAGGTCAAGCCTCTCTAGTAAGAAAATAAAGTCAACCCCCTCCTAGGAGAGGACTCCTTTTGACTAGACTGTCGGGGAAACTGGTTGAACAAACTCTCGATAAAGGTAATGGAGATATAGAATATCTGCAGTGCATGGTCAAGAAACTATCAAATGAGATTATAGACATGAAAAGAAGTGCAGGGGAAGGAAACCAAGGCCAAATACCCTATAAGCCTTTCTTTAAAAGAAACCACCCTTTCAAAGAAATTGAGCCTCACCCAGCCAACCTAAACATTGACCTAGGGAATGTTGCATCTGATTCTTTCTACACCTATCACCAGGAGAACCACTCTGAAAGAGAATGCCCTCAATGGGTCCACGCCATGAATTTAATGGCCAATCATTTTTTGTACGAAATCTCACTAACCGAACAGTCAAGCAGTTTGTCCATTAATATTGTCAATCATGAAGAAGTTGACCCACCATGAGACACAGCCATGTTGATATGGGATCTCGACGTGATAGCATCTTCGAATGATTTGTTTGGGTCTTGAGAACAACCCATGAAATTTTCAGTAGTGCAGACACGTAGTAAAGGTCAACCCGGCTCAAAAAATGTCGACGTTGTCCGGGCCTCGCAAAGTAAGTTAACTCCCAATCGCCCGAAAATACCTTTCTCTCCCGGTGAAAATCCTATAAGCATCCATACCAAGGAATTTCCCAAGTTGGATTACAACGGAGTCGAAGATTTGAAAAAGTTGAAGGCTAATATATCGGTTATGGATATATGTAGGATTCCTCAGCAGAAAGATTTTATGTTGCAAGCTCTGAGCTTGATAGAAGACCCGACTACAGGAAATGGACAGAAGAAGGATCTATCCTCGACAGATTTGGAAAGAAATCCAACCATAAATACCTACTCAGAAGGCAGGAAGGAGAAGCCTTTTGTACCACCTTTCCTTTTAACGTTCAATTTTTTTAATAGGAATCTTCACAATTGCTTAGTAGATTCTGGGCCATCCTCTAATGTAATGCCCTTGTCTGTTTGTAATAAACTGGGTGATGTCCCTCTCAAAAGTGATAAGCATTTCATACAACTGGATAGAACCCAAGTCAAATTTATGGGAGAACTCAAATATGTAATGATCGGGATAGCGACACATCCTAATTTAATGCAAATAATTGACATCATTGTAGTAGATATCCCAGAGACATATGGACTATTGTTGAGTCATGACTGGTCTGAGAAGATGAATGGGTATTTTAGTACGGATTGGGCACACCTTTGGTTACCAATAAAGGGATACAAGAGAAGGATCATAATCGATAGAGAAAGATATTTGAGGCATACGATCACCGACCTAGAAACCCCAAACGAACCCGCGTCTACCGATTTCCTGGTATTGGGCAATTACTCTAGTGATTCCCACTTCAAGGACTTTGCTCCTCTAATTTCCTTTGTTCCTCTTACCCAAAACTCTGAAATAATCTTTCAAGATGAACCACTGACGCCGATAGAAAACACTCTCTTTTTCCAAAATCCTGCGATTAAGCTTACGGGACGAGAGATCGATAAGAAAGAAATCGGTATAGAACAAAGAAAGGGTGATTGCCTTCCATAGATTTGGACCCTCCGCTTTGATGGATCTAAATCACAGGAAGGTTCAGGAGCAGGGTGTATCCTTATCAATCCTAAAGGACGACGTTATTTCCTATCCTGCAGGCTAGAATTCGAATGTACCAACAATACTGTCGAATATGAAGCTCTAGTGCAAGGATTAAAGAAATCCATAGATCTGGGTGTCAAGGAATTGAAGGTTTTCGGGGATTCTGAGATCGTTGTTAGACAAGTGAGGAATACTATTCATTGTAATTTGCCTCATCTTAAGAACTACCAGCAAGAGGTGCATAGGTTAATAGAGCGCTTTGACGCTTTCAATGTTACTGCAATCCTGAGAGAAAAGAATGTTCTTGCCGACTCCTTGGCCATAGCCACGTCCCGACTATCGCCTCTAGAATATTATGAAGCCTCCCAATTCACTGTAGATCTTCTCTACAAACTATCAGTGCCGAACAATATTTCCAATTGGAAAGTCTTTGAAGGTGATGAGAAAATCATAAACTTCTTGACCAACCAAGATAATTTCAAAGACCTAGCCATAGATGATGAAGAGTTTCAAGAGAAAACAACTGAAACTAATCCCCAAACAAGAAAATATGTTGGAAAGCTAAAGGCTCACACAATCCCAAAGGGTGTAGCTAATCTTTTAAGTATGTTTGATCTAAAGGATTGTTTTAAAGGACCCAAAAACGCGAAGATTGATACCTCTTGCCCCCTCCATGAAACTGTGAATCTTGGGACTCTAGAGAACCTGAAAAATGTTAATCTTGGAAAAACTATGTCTAATGAAGAGAGGAAATCCTACCTCAAATTATTCAGAAAATACCAGGATGTCTTTGCATGGTCCTACAAGGATTTGAAAACGTACGATACCTGCATTATTCAACACACCATCCTACTGAAACCCGAAATGAAAACTTTCTAGCAAAATCTATGGAAGTATCACCCATCCTTAGAGCCTCTCATGTATCAGGAATTAAGGAAGCTTCTAGATGCAAGGATATTTTTTTAGGTCAGACATTTTGCCTGGGTTGCAAATCTCGTTTCGGTAAGGAAAAAGTCGGGTGAAATGTGACTATGCGTAGATTTTTGTAACCTCAATAGATCTTTAGAGCAGGACAATTATCTGGTCCTACCGATGGAGAAACTCCTGCAAACCGCATTGGGCTTGGATATTTTTTCCTTACTAGATGGTTTCTCATGCTACAACCAAGTGTTGGTTTCAGAGGAAGACCATTTAAAAACCATCTTCTGGACCAAATGGGGAACCTTCGCTTATAAACGCATTCCTTTTGGGTTAATCAATGCAGGAGAAACCTTCCAAAGGGACATGAACGTGGATTTTTGAGGGCTTATAAATAGGTGTGTGGTAGTATATTTAGATGATGTAATAGTGTATTCGAAGAATAGGGAAAAACACATCCAACACTTAACTCAGATTTTCGAAAGGTGCTGAAAATACGGTATATCGCTAAATCCTAAGAAAACCATCTTCGGTGTCGAGAAGGGTAAGTTGTTAGGTCATATTATATCTCAAGCAGGTATCTGCATAGATCCATAATGAATTAATGTCATATCTCAACTCTCGCTACCCCATAACAAGAAATCCATGCAGTCCTTTTTCGGGCAAATCAACTTTATGAGGAAATTCACCCCCGATTTCGCCGAAATTATCAAACCCTTGCAAAAGATGATTCGCAAGGATGTCGATTTCAAGTGGGATGATTAGAAAAAATTATCTTTCAACAATATCAAAGCTGCCATATCCCGGGCTCTGGTGTTGCGGAGTCTCGATTTTAATAGAGACTTTTCCCTTTATACTTTCTCTTCTGACCAATCTCTAGTGGCGGTTTTGACCTAGAAATATGATGACAACAACGAAGCCTCAGTGTCCTTTATGATTACTAATCTTCAAGGATCTGAGATCAATTATCCTGCCATAGATAAACAAGCCTACGTGGTCTACAAGGAAGTAAATTATTTCAGGTCCTACATTCTCAACACTCACACCAAGGTGATTGTGTCGCACCCTACGGTCTGATCCCTGTTTACCCAAAAAGAAATGGGGGAAAGAAGGGGGGACTAGATGGGAGTAGTCCATGAATTTGATCCAGATATAAAACCTGCCAAGCTAGTAAAGGGACAAGGTATGTGTAAGCTTGCAGTCGAAGCCCAGGATCAAGCAAATGAAGATTCTGGGTGGGAAAACGAAATGGCACTATGGTGCAACGAAGTAGCATACATCTACCCAAGACAAGACTCCGGGTACAAGGATTTGACTTATCGTTTTCATCATGGGGCTTGTCTCGAGAACCTCAACCCTAAGGAAAGGAGAGCCCTAAGATTGAAATCTGCACAATGTCGTCTTATAAATTCGGTACTCTTCCAGATCAACTATGATGGGGTATTATTGAGATGTATCGAACGAGAAGACACTGACAAGGTGCTAACAAAACTCCATGATGGTCCCGCCGAAGGACACTTTGCAGGAAACATTATCACCCATAAGATTATGAGAGTCGTCTATTACTGGCCCACCTTGTTTAAATATCCTCACACTCATGCTAGGAACTGTAAGACTTGTCAATTAAGTGTCGAAAAGGAGAAAAGGGAAGCAATCCCACTTCAGCCTGTGACTGTATCCGGGCCTTTTGAGAAGTGGGGGTTGGATATCATAGGAGAAATTACTCCTAGTTCTTTAAAACTCCATAAGTACATTCTTACTGCTACCGACTATTTCACCAGATGGGTAGAGGCCATTCCTCTAACTCATGTAAATGAGAAGGTAGTAATCCAATTTATAGAACAATAATTGATCACAAGGTTTGGCATCCCCTCTGTTCTGGTATTTGATAATGCAGACTACTTTTCTTCTACCCTATTGACTGAGTTTTCTCTGGATAAAGGAATTATAATAAAGTACTCTGCAAATTACTACCCGTAGGGAAACAGTGTGGCAGAATCGACTAATAAAAACCTGGTAAGGATACTAAAAAAGACGGTTATAGATAACTAGATAAATTGGCATAATCAACTTCATAATTCCCTATGGGCCAATAGGGTCACACCCAAAGAAGCCATAGGAAATTCCCCATACTTCTTAGTTTACGGGCAAGAAGCTATCCTCCCGAACGGGCTCTATCTGCCATCTCTTCAATTGGCCCAAAACTCCCAGGAAGAACCCTCATCGGCCATGCAACAGAGAATCGACACTCTAATCATGTTGGAGGAAGAGAGAGAAAAGGCTAAGTCAAAATTCTTGGCTCACCAACAGATGGTGAAACGATGGTTTGATAAGCATAAGGCTAAAGAAAAGATCTACGAGGTAGGAGACTTAGTGCTTAAGTGGGACAAAGCAAATGAACCTAAGAAAAAACACTCTAAGTTTCAAAGCCTATGGCTTGGACCCTTCCAAGTAGCCAAGAGAATCGGGGCAGGTACCTGTCAATTGAAAAGCCTGACCGGGGAAATTGACACCCTCCCAGTAAATGGCCAAGCCCTAAAATGATACTTTCATTGAATAATATTAAAAATAATAATAATAATATATATATATATATATATATATAATATATTGTAATATATGTAGATATGAATAAACTGTGTGCGGGAAGAAAAGAGGAATCAAATATTTTGCATTCGCCCAGTGAATCGCCATTTGTTGAGCACTCAACACACCCTAAAAAATCTATGAACATTTTCTTTTTGGGTACCACTCAATCTTATTCATCGACTATCTGCACGAATTGGCGACCCAGAATTCTCCCCGACTCACTTAAGAAATTTGGCATCGGCGATAGCGAAAGGTGGCGGAAATTGTTCGGGAAGTCAAAGTAGTCGAGCGTCGACCATCATCAGTGTCGGCCGATGAAAACGTTCCTTTCCCACGAATAAGTCTCGAGAAGGATGTTGTTGAAAGGCCGATCCATTTGGTTTCGGCAAAAAGATGTAATAATAAGAACCGCGCCGAAGTAAGGAGCAACATCACCGACCTCCGACCCTCAATATATTCTAGGTGTCGAAGACATTATAATGTGTTAACCTGTGAAGAAAAACTTTACCTTTTTCCAATACCACCCAATGTCGGCACCCATTGTATCTAGTTTTAGTACTTTCGACACGAGTGAGTTCCCAAGTAAGATCCTTATTTATCAATGAATTCCTTTTATAGCTAAATGTTTCTAATGATCTGAGGTCAATAATGCCACATAAACATCAATTGACAGCAGAAATTTTACAAAAGGAAACATATCAACAAACCCACAGTGCCACAATAACGATTACAATATCTAATAATTTGTGCAACCTAATGTTTTATGATGAGAAAACACAATTAATTTTCCCCTTTGCATCCATAAGAAAGCATAATACATTCAAAATACTCCTGATACTTAGTATTAAAGGGGTCCTGCCAAATCCACATCACATACAACTAAGCCACGTCAACACCACAACCAACCGGCCTGGTGGTAGTAAAAAGATGAATTTCTTTACAACAGAAGAGCAAAAGGAGATTTTGTCCAAACATCATTCAGGAGAAGTGCAAGGCACAAGATCACCCACTATGCCTTTCCCTGGGTTACTACTCGTGCCTTGCACTATATTCTTCTCTCCCATCGTTCGTTGCACCTCGCGCAGTTGCACAATTGTATCTTGTGCTTCCTGAAGCCACCTTTGCAGCCAAACCATGCTTCCTATGCGACCTGACGATGACGGTATCTCCTGATCTTTCATCGCTAACTGACGTTGAAGCTCTCTGTTCTCTTAGTAGAGTTCGGCTATCGTCAATTTAGCCCATTCTAATTGTTGAGCAAAACTCTCGTCGGGAGAACCTAATGTTATTTCACCTCCTTTTCCCCTCTGGCCTTCCCTACCGGTAGTCCCAAGTGGCACCAACCAATGAGTAAACCTCATGGGCTCCTCAATGACTGAACGTATTCCTAACTCAGCTAGGAGGCGGTCCTCCTCCCACTTTTGCGTACCCTTTTTGGGCCTCCCTCTTCCTCGCAGTTTCATCTCCTGAGGAAACACGGTTCCCGTCATACCTCTATTAGGCTTCGCAGGAGATGTTGACACCGCCTCCATGCCAAGACCTGCACCCATTTTTGGACTTTCAAGAACATGGGAGGCTAACAAAAAATAATCCTAGGCACGCTGGGGCTCAGACCTGGCACTCTGACTACTCCGCAAACCCCGCCCCCTGTTGAACAGGGATCTCATTATGCAACATCATAACAACTTGAACATCCGCAGATGATGGGGAACATCTATACAGGACTTCACCAAGACAAATTCGCCATACCATAACTCTAGAGAATGTAAGCTCAGCATGAGCGTAAGTTTTTCCCCATAACTCCCCGAATTTATACAAAAACAGAGCATGCCAATAAGACACTCGCACCCCACGACATGGTGATTAAAGACTCGACGCACCATAGTTATTCGGTGGATGCAATCCAGAGCATGTAAACTCCATCGAACAGAGTTACAGGTAACGTCCAGTACGATCCTCCCGGCCTTTCTCCAGACCTCTGTTATTCAACTAATGATGTTTTACATGCTTGATAATACGGATTCTGGAAGCATTTAGCGGATTTCCTTTTATGGTGTCCAACCCTTTGGGAATTATACACATGCACACTCGCCTTCGATGTCTCTTTTGGGCACCAAAGGTCAAATAATTAATATGACTATTTAAAACATTCATTATGTTGTACTTGATTTTCCACCCCATGATACGCTGACATAATTCCTTTTAACCAAAGGAGCGATGGCTTCGGCCAAGTCATCACAAGTCATTCGAAGGAGCGACTGAGATTAAGTAAGTATTAAATGAATGAAACTATCAGGCTACACAGGTACATATTAGTCTTTTCAATTTATTTACGTCTTATCACAAACTACTTCGAAATCACTAAACTCTGTCGTCTTAATTGCAGGAAAGAAACCTCCTCGATTACCGAACAAAGTTCATCCTATGATTTCGCCGAAGGATTCAAAAATAACACTGAAGCTTAATCATCGGTGCAATAAAGGTTTCTGGGCTCTCTGAGTGCGGTGTCCCCAATCAGTTATCAACTCAAGTAACATGTTCAATACACCCACCAAACGAGACTTGTTGTGGGCTAAATAATGTGCGAAGATAACCGATACGAAGCTAAGACGAGTACAATTGTTCACGAAATACCCGATCAAATCTCGGACTATGTTGTAACTACTAAAATATAGTTTGGTAAAGTTCCAAACACATGCAGTAGATATCAGAGGAGTATATGTAACCCTAATGGAACAACACAGAGTCCCATGGGCTCAAACCTGTGAAGATCTGTTGGCCTGAGTATGAAAGAAGTCACCCTTTTCAAGAAATATCCCAGATGGACTGTCAAAGAAGTTGTTGGATGACCACGCCACATGGTGACTTTTGTTTGGTCCAAAATGTATTTAGCCATTAATTTCGGTTGAATTTTAGATTATAAATAGAGACATCAACCAATTAGTCAAGGGTCGATGGTTGTTGTATGAACTATTTCTTTTTTGGTTTGTTGATAATTATTTTGAGTCTACTATGAATTGAGAAGTCCTTCTGGACCAAAGACAAGCTATTTTCATCAGATGTATGTGATTGGAGTTGGAAAATAATTACTTCCTATCCTGTTCCAAGAATGATGCAATAAATGAGTAAGAGCAATCGATTTTGTTGTCAATCTATCTGGTGCAATGTTTTGATGTTCTGTGCTTTAATGATGAAGATAAATCGTTGTGTTGTTATGTAATGAATGTATGGTAGACGAGTTATTTTTCTTGCCATGATCTTGGTTACATATGTGTTTTTCTTTCTGTTCGTTAGATTCTTAGGCAGTAATTGGATGCTCATTTGGTTAATGTATTATTACTAGGCCCTTTGGTATAAAACTATTGTCTTCATGTTTGAGCAGCAGGTTATCCCAAGCTCATCCCCTTCCCAGTAGTTGAAATCCAATCATGTTGCTTGTCAAGTTGGCTTATGTTGTCTTGCGTCTCTCAAACCAGCCCCACTCAAGAGAAAATATAGAAAAGAATTTTCCTACCTGAAGGGAGAACCTTCACAAGAAAACACAAATCTCATCGATAATTTGGTTGGATCGCAAGATCTGGAGAACCATTCCATCGCAAACGCTGCAGAGTATAATTGGGCCTCGGTGGCAGGTTTGGTTCCTATTGTTGAATCAAGGGATTTAAGACCCATCAACAGTATGTTTGATAAAAAAAATCCTAGCCTGAAAACTAGGGCGCAGCTAGAAGAAAGAAGATTTGATATCAGTAGATCTAATAAGAATAGTGAAAGATATGTTATTCCTATGCATAGAAAGAATAGTTGGACTAATAAATAGATGCAAGGCCCTAGAAATAATTTTTTGCAAGTTAGCTACTGTGATCCTAGTGCGCAGTACAGGAAAGGTTGGGGATTATTTAAGAGAAAGAGAGGATTAACTCTTTGTTACAGTTGCAGAAGACCGAGACATCTTGCTAAGGAATTCCCTGGTAGAAGACCCAGTTGTCTTTGTTGTAAATCTATGGATCACGAAGTTTTGGATTTCCCTAGAATGATTGCTAAGATTGAAAGAATGAATATGGAACAAGTAGACCCTGAGAAAGGTCAAGAAACTGAGACCATGACAAAACCCTAGAAGGAATCAGAGATTGTAATATTACAGATGAAAAAAACCCTGAATGACCACCGAGATACTAATCTATCAGAGATCTTAAAAGAGAAAGAGAAAATAGAAGTAAGAATAGGAGACTTCGACATTGACTGTACTCTGGATGAGGAAACACGGGTGAATATAATGACAGAAAGAACTTGGGAAATTTTATGAAAGCCTGCTACGATTCTTTCATTGGGAGGAATAGGATTATTTAGAGGAAAGTTGATAACCCTATGTGGAAGACTTACCCAGATATCTATGAGTGCTCATGGAACTTCGACAAAAGAATATTTTGAGGTTGTTAAATTTATTGAGAACAGTGCCCCATTTGCTATGTTACTAGGAAAACCTTGGATCAGAAAGGATCAGGCCAGAAGGAAAGAAGAAGAAGTCTTAGAGCAGAAGAAGCAAGAATTTAAATATTTCATGACTAAGAGGATCGCACACTTGATTTAAGAATAGGAGAATAGATCAAAGCTATTTAGAACCATGGATGTCAAAGTTGGAAGAACACAGGAAGAATCACAAGAGACTGAAACACCTGCCCCATATAAAGAAGAAGTATTTCCCTTGAACCCTAGGAAAGATTGTCAACAGTGAAAAGTTAGTATGCCAAGAGGAGATAAGAATCAGAATGGAAAGAGGATTACCGAGACAAAGCTCACTGGAAAGCAGGATAGAAAACTAAGTAAGAAGAGATCAAAGATCAAAAAGTTACAGAAGGTTCCAGAGGGAACTTCGCAGAAGGAAAATTTGCAAAACTGGAACTTCACCGGGA
Organism: Picea engelmannii; assembly: GCA_009831015.1. Lineage (NCBI taxonomy): Eukaryota > Viridiplantae > Streptophyta > Pinopsida > Pinales > Pinaceae > Picea > Picea engelmannii. Next base: position 338,593 of record ML793688.1, on the reverse strand, counting down.
TAGCAGAACAGCGCCACATGGCACTTTGCCATTGCAAAGAAATATAGTCATTGGAAACAGTATAACCATTAGACTGATGCACCGAATGGGTAGAATGACATTTTTGGTCAGAAGGCTCACCATCATACCATTGGGACTGCGCCATAACGGACAAAACTGAATTAATGAAGGTCTCTTGTCTGTTGGAGAGATTTGTTACGTTGTTGTCTACTTATTTCATCGACTGTTGCACCGAGAAAACTTTTGCGAATTGTATCAGAGATAACTCAATGCTACCGCACTATGATTAGTAAGATCGACACCAGCTCTATTGTTTTACGCACTCATTCATTCATCTGATCTAAGCATGTATATCATATGAGCTCAGTGCCACGGAGAAAATCCTCAAAGAAGTTCTCATGGATCGCATGGCCAAGAAAGTAATGTCTACAAGTATTCAAGCATCCTCAATGAGAGGAGTGCAAGCCTCTTTGTCAAACCCTCATGGATCTGGATCATCCTGAGTCATCACAGAAAAGAGAACCAAGCACAGAGATGACCTAGCAAATGCGAATATAATCCCGACTATCTTACCCTACTACATCCCACCCCTGGCTGGCGTGGTGAGTCGTGATAGTGTGCCGAGAGATTTCAAGTACACCATGGTTACTGCGTACCTCCCGAAGGAGATACGCGCAGTTAGAGATCAGTAGGACAAGATCGCAACGTTTAAGTTCAGCAACTTCAACTTAGGAGACCGTAAGAACCATAGTATGCTCGCCCCGTATAAATACTTTACCAGGATGAAGGGAAGAACTTGAAAATAATCCCCCAACCATGGGCGATGAACCTTGCATAGTCCACCCTATTGAATGTAATGAAAATCCCACACTTTGGAAGGCACCAGGAATTTAACGCTTGTGTCAAGCTCCTACTTTCATGTTACCATGGCAGCTACTTATGGCTAGACCTTTGTATCATAGTCGATCCAACGTTGATCCATAGGATCACTGGATTAAGTATGCAAGGACCTGACCCGCAGGACCTCTATCCAAGGAAAGCCACAGATCACGCATTAGCACAGAATATCAAGGATACCTATGACGATGTTGAGAAGGGGACGCAAGGCCACAAGGTAGCTTCCATCTAGAATGGCGCAGTGCGCTTAGCGTGCCAATTAATTGGAGGAAATATAGTAAGTAAGAATAGGCCCACATAGGTCACAAGGTTTTCCATTGACCTCGTGGGAAAATGTGTAGAAGCCCTACAGATGAACTGGGCGAAGTACCTAGTCAACCAGCTGGAGTTAGACTATCGCGAAGCTTAGGATCAGGGCTATGAGTTCCACTTCAGCTAGCTCATGATCCTCATAGCGTTTATTGCTTGGGAGATGCCGAAAGGTGCGACCTTCTCTGACATTGAGCCATTCAAGCCGCTTTCTATGAAGTTCACCACGCTCTGGTACTCAAGCGATATGGGAAAATAGTGGCAGTCAAACACAATCTTTCACACATACTATATCCAACTGAAGAGGGTTATCGAAGCCAAACCTCGCATGAATCCAAACACCCTATAGTGGTTCTGACGCCTCATGAAGTTCTGTGTAGATCGGCACTTCATCTATATTACTGCGCGAGCAGATGAACATAAGGAGGAGCTTCAGTTGTAATACAAGCTCACAGAAGATGACCTCGAGGAAATAACTAAGGATTGGTCAGCAGACTTCCTTATCCCCACTGACCCTGCAGAGATGTTTGATCATGAACTTGACAGCCTAGAGGTCGCTCACAAATAACATGACACACCTGGAACCAACAAAAGGAAGAAGACCAAATAATTCCAAGACTTAAGTAGCACCTCGGAAAATATTGCTTCAGTATTACCTGGCCGAGGGGGTGATGATGAAGTAGAAGAGATAAATGGCAAAGAAGATGAGCAAAATCAAGGCGAAGTAACACCACCTATATATGAGGTTGATCCCTTGAATAAGAGGAAGGTTTCTCCCCCAAAACCCTTTTCCCGAAAGAAATCCAAAGCCACTTTCACCAAGATGCAGACTGTGCTCACTGTCGATGACTTTGACTTCATTATCACAGTTGTAAACGACGCCTCATAGGAAATCTTGTAGAAACAGGAATCCAAGCAGGAGGATATGTATGACAGAATCGAGGTTGATATATGAGGGGTACAACAGTCTCTTCAGTCAAGTTGTGCAGTGTCCATTGTGCCCCTACCGTCGGGAGAACCGGAGTTGGGAGATGAGCCAACCCAGCTTCGTCGACTAGCTGATGCGAGTGAATCTCACCTTCGTCATGCATGGGAAGTTACAGAACAATCCACCCATGCCTTGAAGCAAGTGCAAGAATTATTCATGGAACAACGATGAGTTGCGGAGCAGGAGAAGGTTGCTCTGCAGACAAAGTTTGAAGAGGAGAAAGTACAGATTCAACAAGAAAAAGAACAGTTGCTCGCAGAGAAACTCAAAGTGAAAAAAGTAGTCAACAAAGCACTTCTCTCTATGACAGGATTAGAGCCAAAGGCATAAGAACAAGTCGAGCATCAAGTAGAGAAGCTCGCATAAGCCATCTAGCAGCTATAACAAAGAATATCAGACTTAGAGCTCTGCATAGTGCTCGACACCCTGCAGGATGTAAGGGATCAAAGAGATGCATATTCTCGAAGCAAAGTTGAGAGAATAAAGGCCCTTTCCATGGAATGTAAAAAACTAAGTGATCGCAGTGCCCAGACTTATGATCAACTCACTGAGAATCCAGAACTGAAGGTACTAGAGTCACAGCTCTAGAAGGCGAAGCAGCAAGTAGAGACAATACAGGCGCAGTTGAAGCCCCTGTCAGTTGTTGAAAGGATGAACTGATCCCAAGAGAAACGCACTACTCAAAAGCAGGTCCACACCATTCAGAGCAAAGTCATTGAAGTGACTCATAGATTCCAACCTATACAAGATGAGGCTTGCCAATTGTTCTCAGAGATTGAAGGTCGAGGAGCAGAACTGGAGCAAGTTGTCATTGCAGCTGAACAACGCTTAGAGGGACCTGTCAACGAAGCTATTATCCAAGAGTTCATTGAGCAGGAGTCCATGGCAAAGTAACAATTCGAAGAAACTCGAGCTAAGCTCGAGGATTTTGAGGTAAAATTACCCATATTAGAGTGCCTCGGGACAAGTCACAGGTGAGTGTTGGGGGCTTATTGGCCATTGACCAAGTTTTGAGGATCCTTGGTTATGTTTGACCTATTTTTGGGACTTCGACAGGATGTCAAAGGTGGAGCACAAGACAAAGTGGAGATCGGAGGATCTTAGCCCCTCTTTAGGGATTTTTGGGTTTTGGGGCTATGTAACAGGTATGGGAATGTCGACCCATGGGTTTACCCATGCTTAGGCCTATTTTGTAATGTATAAATAGAAATCTAGGCGATGTAAGTAGCGATCGATGGTTGAGTGATAGTACTAGCTATGTGCAAGAAGACATGATTAAGACTTGCAAAGCTAAGTGAAATTCATTTGTAGTGCTTTGTGCACAGACTGTGTAAGGATCTGCGCCTAGATCTACTTGGGGAAGGAGGATCTGGCGAAGTGCACACAGATCTCTTGTCCTCTATGGAGTAGGGTTATGATGCTTTGTGCCTGTAAGACACTTGATAGAAGATAATAAAGAGAAGAAGAGTTGGTGGATGTAGCCCCAGGGTGGGGGTGAACCACGTGTATCTTGTGTTATGGTTGTTGTGTGCAATGTATTGATGTGTTTATGTGTTTACTTGTTTAGATGCTCTGATATAGATGAATCATAGATATATATGTTGATGCTACATGCTTAATAATATGGATGAATGCTAGATCTTACCTATATGGATGTGCTTAGTGCTTGAACATACTAGATCTGGTTGAATATTGTGATGCTCTGTAATTAGGGTTTTGTCTGCGAAGTAGATACTGGTTTAATATTGATGAAATGTAATAACTAAGTGTTATATTAAGGTGTTACAATCACAGATCTGTGTTCCAGCTAAGGTTGCATACATCTGAGTCCTGCAACCACCCCTGCTTCTACCTTGGGTGAGACTTCATCTACTTTGCAGGTGTTGCCGAAAGGGTCGGTAGTTAGGGTTTTGTTGGTGCGCTCTTAAGCGTTGAACCCTGGGTCTGCCCCTATGCCAACAATTGATGATTCATCTTTGATCTCATTTTATGTTTCATTGTGCTAAAAGAAGTTAGGCATATCAATGTGTTTATGTTTATATTTCAATTGGGTTAATTGTGTATAACTATGAAAACAATAGACTAGACCTGAGGTGCAATAAAATATAACATGGCATCAGAGATTGGGATTTGAAGAGAAGGGGATCATCTTGAGACACTTTGTTGGCTACAACACTAGAAGAGTGTTTTACTTTTTCTTGTTCTTGTTCTTTTTTCGGGCAGTTCAATATGGTGAATACATTGAATCTTGAGGATAGGTTGGAAGGGGAAACCAACTTCCTGACTTGGAAGGTGAGGTTTTTTCTTCTGTTGGAGGAGAATGACTTAAAAAATTATGTTGAGGATGTGGTTCCTAACCCGATTGATCCAGTAAATTTGGAATTTCACAAGAAGAAGTAAGCAAAAGCCAAGCAGGTATTGCTAAAGTCCGTGAAGGACCAGTTGATTTCTCACATTGTCGAGAAAGCAACTGCCAAGAATATGTATGATGTGTTGGTGGGTATTTACCAAAACAAGAATATTGACAATATGTTTTCACTTGAAGCATCAGCTTCAGATTGTCAGGATGACCAGTGAAGACAAAGTTGTCAGTTATCTTATGAATGTTACTCAAATCCTAGATCATCTCACAGCTATTGGTGAGACAGTCCGGGATGTTGAGTTGGTGAATGTATCACTGAGAGGTCTTCCCAAGTCCTAGGAACCATTTGTGTAGGGATTCTATGCACGAGATAGGTTACCATACATTAATATATTATGGATCGATTGTATCCAGGAGGAGACTCAGTTAGCATCAATGGACGATATGTATGGTGTGGTGAAGAGTAGTAGTGATGAGAACTAGGCCCCTGCAACCTACACTAGAAAGGGCAGAAGAGGTTCTCCAGACAGAAGAGGTTCGTCAAGGAGAAGGACTTCTCCCATATCTAGAGTTGAGATGGAAGAAGGATCTCAATAAAATCAGATGTTATGAGTGCCATGACTTTGGTCATTATGCTTCACAGTGTCCACACCGAGAGAGACAAAGAAGAAGGTATCAGGCATCGGTAGCATAAGTTGATGAGGTTGCAGACATGTTCCAAAGGGAGGTCTTGTTATTCTTCGGCATTTGAGGTACTGTCTCCAACAAAGAAAGGTGGTTGGTGGATAGCAGAACATATTTCCATATGATAAGTGTTAGATATTTGTTTGACACTCTCACAGAGACTGAATCAGACTTATGTGTGGAGCTTGGTACGGGAGCTAAGCATTCAGTATGAGGATCTAGTATTGTATCATTTCGATTGGATTCAGGAGAGACACTGAGGTTGTCGAATGTGTTGTGGGTGTCAGAAATCAAGAGGAGTTTCCTCTCAATATTAGAGATTGAGAGGAAGTATTATCGTGTATTCTTTCGAAATGGATATGTATTGTTTGTGCCCAAACGGTCTACCTTCAGACTAGCAGTGGTTCTTGTGTTGGGTATATGTGGACGCTTTAAATAATTTTGCAGATTCAATAAAAACATCTTTGAGCACTGAAAAGTTCTCATGGTGTAGAGGATCCATGGGAATTTATGTCATGGATTGTTGACTATGTAATCCTATAACCCCCTGTATGCAAATAAAACAACAAGTGGGAGAATGTTGGGTATATGTTATATTCTTTGCATGACTAGATATAGTGTCTGCTACGTTGCATTGGGCATGTAGGGGGGTTTGAGAAGGGGCCTAGTGGCCCCCCCTTTGGGGGAATGCAAGGGGGAGGTATCCCCCCATGCGGGGGTTCGGGGGAAGCTCCCCCAATTAATTTGTTTTCCTCTGGAAAAATGTCACATTTTTACCTCGTTTTTCATGTCGCCACGATTTTCGTGTCCATTGTTGTGCGATTTTTCGACACATGCTTTTTACCGTTGGTTTTCTATTTCTAGTTAAGGAATTAGGGTTGTTGACTAATCCAGGTCATTGTCTTAGGGTTTTGGATGTCATTTGCTCCTATATGTATATTGTATTGTAAACAATGTATCACTATGAATGAATATAGAATATGTTGGTTTTCCCGGTTTGGGTTTCTAGGGGAAAAATATTTGCTTAGTGTGTGTATTTTCCATTATATATTTTATGTTCTTTTATCGAAAATCTATTTTCTATAAAATGTTGTACAAGGTTAAAATATACATCGTGGAGTTAGGGAGGGAAACATATATAGGATGAGGGGCCAACCTATGAGTGTTGTGACTAGCAGGAGTAGAGAGACAGATGAGGAGGAGCAGGTGGCTCCATGAGTGATGAGGAAGGTGACCCCACTCGTGGTATAGGCTTAGAGAGAGCCAGAGTTTAAAGGGATTCAGCCCTTAATATCTAGGAGGGAGGAGAAGCCTTCCAGTACTGTGTAGAGGACAGTGGATAGGGAGCAGATGGCCCTAAGGGATGTGTAGAATCAGAGGGAGTCAAGTTTCAAGAGGAGCATGTGATCTCAGAGTGATCCTGGTCTTAGGGAGAATTGGTTGGCTCAGAGGGAGAGATGTTCATCTATAGGGAGTTCCCCCTAGGGTTAAATTGGGAGAGAGAAATCTTTCAGGAGTAAAAGATAGGTGTCAAGGGTGGAGGAGGCCAGAAAAGAGCTTCATAGGCAGGAGGCTTCTACGGCATATGATACATCCATGGAGGATCTGTGTATTTCAGCAGGTTATACTATTTTGTTAGAGGAGGCCAAACAAGAGCTTCATAGGTAGGAGGCTTCTAAGGCATGTGATACATGTATGGAGTATCCATGTGTTTTAGCAGGATGTGCTACAGTGACCTAGGATGTGGCTAGTTAGACAAACAAGATTGTAGGTTGTGCTCTAGTGACAGAGAATGCAGCCAGTCAGATAGATTGGACATCAAGATGAGTCAATCAGTATAAGTGGAGTGCAACTATGGTAACATATATTATGTTGACATAGTTCGATGACCTAGTGACTAAGGGAGTAACTAGTTTGGACTATTGGAGTACAGATGACTAAGAAAACCACCTTGGATTTGGGAGAGAGATTATTCTAGTACTATAGGTACATCCATATGATGGTGGCTGGGATACCTCCCTTGCTAATAGAGAGTGTTGATTTTATAGCTTCGGGAGGTATTCCCATAAGAGGCCTAGGTGTCAGGCATGTGGGAATATTTGTTGGCACAAAATTATTGTTTGGGTTTGGTGAAAACCCCCTTGGATTTGAGTAAGGTCTTCATTTGGTGATGGGATTTGTGGGCTATTGTTGGGGCTTCACACCCACAAGGAAAGCCCAATTTTATGTTGACTTGTGGAGGGGATTCTATGGTGACCCCCAAGGATTGTATATAAAGGAGAGAGGTCATTGTGACATC
>ML793688.1:300299-330954 GCA_009831015.1 Picea engelmannii | reverse complement strand
AAAGAGAGGATTAACTCTTTGTTACAGTTGCAGAAGACCGAGACATCTTGCTAAGGAATTCCCTGGTAGAAGACCCAGTTGTCTTTGTTGTAAATCTATGGATCACGAAGTTTTGGATTTCCCTAGAATGATTGCTAAGATTGAAAGAATGAATATGGAACAAGTAGACCCTGAGAAAGGTCAAGAAACTGAGACCATGACAAAACCCTAGAAGGAATCAGAGATTGTAATATTACAGATGAAAAAAACCCTGAATGACCACCGAGATACTAATCTATCAGAGATCTTAAAAGAGAAAGAGAAAATAGAAGTAAGAATAGGAGACTTCGACATTGACTGTACTCTGGATGAGGAAACACGGGTGAATATAATGACAGAAAGAACTTGGGAAATTTTATGAAAGCCTGCTACGATTCTTTCATTGGGAGGAATAGGATTATTTAGAGGAAAGTTGATAACCCTATGTGGAAGACTTACCCAGATATCTATGAGTGCTCATGGAACTTCGACAAAAGAATATTTTGAGGTTGTTAAATTTATTGAGAACAGTGCCCCATTTGCTATGTTACTAGGAAAACCTTGGATCAGAAAGGATCAGGCCAGAAGGAAAGAAGAAGAAGTCTTAGAGCAGAAGAAGCAAGAATTTAAATATTTCATGACTAAGAGGATCGCACACTTGATTTAAGAATAGGAGAATAGATCAAAGCTATTTAGAACCATGGATGTCAAAGTTGGAAGAACACAGGAAGAATCACAAGAGACTGAAACACCTGCCCCATATAAAGAAGAAGTATTTCCCTTGAACCCTAGGAAAGATTGTCAACAGTGAAAAGTTAGTATGCCAAGAGGAGATAAGAATCAGAATGGAAAGAGGATTACCGAGACAAAGCTCACTGGAAAGCAGGATAGAAAACTAAGTAAGAAGAGATCAAAGATCAAAAAGTTACAGAAGGTTCCAGAGGGAACTTCGCAGAAGGAAAATTTGCAAAACTGGAACTTCACCGGGATAGCAGAACAGCGCCACATGGCACTTTGCCATTGCAAAGAAATATAGTCATTGGAAACAGTATAACCATTAGACTGATGCACCGAATGGGTAGAATGACATTTTTGGTCAGAAGGCTCACCATCATACCATTGGGACTGCGCCATAACGGACAAAACTGAATTAATGAAGGTCTCTTGTCTGTTGGAGAGATTTGTTACGTTGTTGTCTACTTATTTCATCGACTGTTGCACCGAGAAAACTTTTGCGAATTGTATCAGAGATAACTCAATGCTACCGCACTATGATTAGTAAGATCGACACCAGCTCTATTGTTTTACGCACTCATTCATTCATCTGATCTAAGCATGTATATCATATGAGCTCAGTGCCACGGAGAAAATCCTCAAAGAAGTTCTCATGGATCGCATGGCCAAGAAAGTAATGTCTACAAGTATTCAAGCATCCTCAATGAGAGGAGTGCAAGCCTCTTTGTCAAACCCTCATGGATCTGGATCATCCTGAGTCATCACAGAAAAGAGAACCAAGCACAGAGATGACCTAGCAAATGCGAATATAATCCCGACTATCTTACCCTACTACATCCCACCCCTGGCTGGCGTGGTGAGTCGTGATAGTGTGCCGAGAGATTTCAAGTACACCATGGTTACTGCGTACCTCCCGAAGGAGATACGCGCAGTTAGAGATCAGTAGGACAAGATCGCAACGTTTAAGTTCAGCAACTTCAACTTAGGAGACCGTAAGAACCATAGTATGCTCGCCCCGTATAAATACTTTACCAGGATGAAGGGAAGAACTTGAAAATAATCCCCCAACCATGGGCGATGAACCTTGCATAGTCCACCCTATTGAATGTAATGAAAATCCCACACTTTGGAAGGCACCAGGAATTTAACGCTTGTGTCAAGCTCCTACTTTCATGTTACCATGGCAGCTACTTATGGCTAGACCTTTGTATCATAGTCGATCCAACGTTGATCCATAGGATCACTGGATTAAGTATGCAAGGACCTGACCCGCAGGACCTCTATCCAAGGAAAGCCACAGATCACGCATTAGCACAGAATATCAAGGATACCTATGACGATGTTGAGAAGGGGACGCAAGGCCACAAGGTAGCTTCCATCTAGAATGGCGCAGTGCGCTTAGCGTGCCAATTAATTGGAGGAAATATAGTAAGTAAGAATAGGCCCACATAGGTCACAAGGTTTTCCATTGACCTCGTGGGAAAATGTGTAGAAGCCCTACAGATGAACTGGGCGAAGTACCTAGTCAACCAGCTGGAGTTAGACTATCGCGAAGCTTAGGATCAGGGCTATGAGTTCCACTTCAGCTAGCTCATGATCCTCATAGCGTTTATTGCTTGGGAGATGCCGAAAGGTGCGACCTTCTCTGACATTGAGCCATTCAAGCCGCTTTCTATGAAGTTCACCACGCTCTGGTACTCAAGCGATATGGGAAAATAGTGGCAGTCAAACACAATCTTTCACACATACTATATCCAACTGAAGAGGGTTATCGAAGCCAAACCTCGCATGAATCCAAACACCCTATAGTGGTTCTGACGCCTCATGAAGTTCTGTGTAGATCGGCACTTCATCTATATTACTGCGCGAGCAGATGAACATAAGGAGGAGCTTCAGTTGTAATACAAGCTCACAGAAGATGACCTCGAGGAAATAACTAAGGATTGGTCAGCAGACTTCCTTATCCCCACTGACCCTGCAGAGATGTTTGATCATGAACTTGACAGCCTAGAGGTCGCTCACAAATAACATGACACACCTGGAACCAACAAAAGGAAGAAGACCAAATAATTCCAAGACTTAAGTAGCACCTCGGAAAATATTGCTTCAGTATTACCTGGCCGAGGGGGTGATGATGAAGTAGAAGAGATAAATGGCAAAGAAGATGAGCAAAATCAAGGCGAAGTAACACCACCTATATATGAGGTTGATCCCTTGAATAAGAGGAAGGTTTCTCCCCCAAAACCCTTTTCCCGAAAGAAATCCAAAGCCACTTTCACCAAGATGCAGACTGTGCTCACTGTCGATGACTTTGACTTCATTATCACAGTTGTAAACGACGCCTCATAGGAAATCTTGTAGAAACAGGAATCCAAGCAGGAGGATATGTATGACAGAATCGAGGTTGATATATGAGGGGTACAACAGTCTCTTCAGTCAAGTTGTGCAGTGTCCATTGTGCCCCTACCGTCGGGAGAACCGGAGTTGGGAGATGAGCCAACCCAGCTTCGTCGACTAGCTGATGCGAGTGAATCTCACCTTCGTCATGCATGGGAAGTTACAGAACAATCCACCCATGCCTTGAAGCAAGTGCAAGAATTATTCATGGAACAACGATGAGTTGCGGAGCAGGAGAAGGTTGCTCTGCAGACAAAGTTTGAAGAGGAGAAAGTACAGATTCAACAAGAAAAAGAACAGTTGCTCGCAGAGAAACTCAAAGTGAAAAAAGTAGTCAACAAAGCACTTCTCTCTATGACAGGATTAGAGCCAAAGGCATAAGAACAAGTCGAGCATCAAGTAGAGAAGCTCGCATAAGCCATCTAGCAGCTATAACAAAGAATATCAGACTTAGAGCTCTGCATAGTGCTCGACACCCTGCAGGATGTAAGGGATCAAAGAGATGCATATTCTCGAAGCAAAGTTGAGAGAATAAAGGCCCTTTCCATGGAATGTAAAAAACTAAGTGATCGCAGTGCCCAGACTTATGATCAACTCACTGAGAATCCAGAACTGAAGGTACTAGAGTCACAGCTCTAGAAGGCGAAGCAGCAAGTAGAGACAATACAGGCGCAGTTGAAGCCCCTGTCAGTTGTTGAAAGGATGAACTGATCCCAAGAGAAACGCACTACTCAAAAGCAGGTCCACACCATTCAGAGCAAAGTCATTGAAGTGACTCATAGATTCCAACCTATACAAGATGAGGCTTGCCAATTGTTCTCAGAGATTGAAGGTCGAGGAGCAGAACTGGAGCAAGTTGTCATTGCAGCTGAACAACGCTTAGAGGGACCTGTCAACGAAGCTATTATCCAAGAGTTCATTGAGCAGGAGTCCATGGCAAAGTAACAATTCGAAGAAACTCGAGCTAAGCTCGAGGATTTTGAGGTAAAATTACCCATATTAGAGTGCCTCGGGACAAGTCACAGGTGAGTGTTGGGGGCTTATTGGCCATTGACCAAGTTTTGAGGATCCTTGGTTATGTTTGACCTATTTTTGGGACTTCGACAGGATGTCAAAGGTGGAGCACAAGACAAAGTGGAGATCGGAGGATCTTAGCCCCTCTTTAGGGATTTTTGGGTTTTGGGGCTATGTAACAGGTATGGGAATGTCGACCCATGGGTTTACCCATGCTTAGGCCTATTTTGTAATGTATAAATAGAAATCTAGGCGATGTAAGTAGCGATCGATGGTTGAGTGATAGTACTAGCTATGTGCAAGAAGACATGATTAAGACTTGCAAAGCTAAGTGAAATTCATTTGTAGTGCTTTGTGCACAGACTGTGTAAGGATCTGCGCCTAGATCTACTTGGGGAAGGAGGATCTGGCGAAGTGCACACAGATCTCTTGTCCTCTATGGAGTAGGGTTATGATGCTTTGTGCCTGTAAGACACTTGATAGAAGATAATAAAGAGAAGAAGAGTTGGTGGATGTAGCCCCAGGGTGGGGGTGAACCACGTGTATCTTGTGTTATGGTTGTTGTGTGCAATGTATTGATGTGTTTATGTGTTTACTTGTTTAGATGCTCTGATATAGATGAATCATAGATATATATGTTGATGCTACATGCTTAATAATATGGATGAATGCTAGATCTTACCTATATGGATGTGCTTAGTGCTTGAACATACTAGATCTGGTTGAATATTGTGATGCTCTGTAATTAGGGTTTTGTCTGCGAAGTAGATACTGGTTTAATATTGATGAAATGTAATAACTAAGTGTTATATTAAGGTGTTACAATCACAGATCTGTGTTCCAGCTAAGGTTGCATACATCTGAGTCCTGCAACCACCCCTGCTTCTACCTTGGGTGAGACTTCATCTACTTTGCAGGTGTTGCCGAAAGGGTCGGTAGTTAGGGTTTTGTTGGTGCGCTCTTAAGCGTTGAACCCTGGGTCTGCCCCTATGCCAACAATTGATGATTCATCTTTGATCTCATTTTATGTTTCATTGTGCTAAAAGAAGTTAGGCATATCAATGTGTTTATGTTTATATTTCAATTGGGTTAATTGTGTATAACTATGAAAACAATAGACTAGACCTGAGGTGCAATAAAATATAACATGGCATCAGAGATTGGGATTTGAAGAGAAGGGGATCATCTTGAGACACTTTGTTGGCTACAACACTAGAAGAGTGTTTTACTTTTTCTTGTTCTTGTTCTTTTTTCGGGCAGTTCAATATGGTGAATACATTGAATCTTGAGGATAGGTTGGAAGGGGAAACCAACTTCCTGACTTGGAAGGTGAGGTTTTTTCTTCTGTTGGAGGAGAATGACTTAAAAAATTATGTTGAGGATGTGGTTCCTAACCCGATTGATCCAGTAAATTTGGAATTTCACAAGAAGAAGTAAGCAAAAGCCAAGCAGGTATTGCTAAAGTCCGTGAAGGACCAGTTGATTTCTCACATTGTCGAGAAAGCAACTGCCAAGAATATGTATGATGTGTTGGTGGGTATTTACCAAAACAAGAATATTGACAATATGTTTTCACTTGAAGCATCAGCTTCAGATTGTCAGGATGACCAGTGAAGACAAAGTTGTCAGTTATCTTATGAATGTTACTCAAATCCTAGATCATCTCACAGCTATTGGTGAGACAGTCCGGGATGTTGAGTTGGTGAATGTATCACTGAGAGGTCTTCCCAAGTCCTAGGAACCATTTGTGTAGGGATTCTATGCACGAGATAGGTTACCATACATTAATATATTATGGATCGATTGTATCCAGGAGGAGACTCAGTTAGCATCAATGGACGATATGTATGGTGTGGTGAAGAGTAGTAGTGATGAGAACTAGGCCCCTGCAACCTACACTAGAAAGGGCAGAAGAGGTTCTCCAGACAGAAGAGGTTCGTCAAGGAGAAGGACTTCTCCCATATCTAGAGTTGAGATGGAAGAAGGATCTCAATAAAATCAGATGTTATGAGTGCCATGACTTTGGTCATTATGCTTCACAGTGTCCACACCGAGAGAGACAAAGAAGAAGGTATCAGGCATCGGTAGCATAAGTTGATGAGGTTGCAGACATGTTCCAAAGGGAGGTCTTGTTATTCTTCGGCATTTGAGGTACTGTCTCCAACAAAGAAAGGTGGTTGGTGGATAGCAGAACATATTTCCATATGATAAGTGTTAGATATTTGTTTGACACTCTCACAGAGACTGAATCAGACTTATGTGTGGAGCTTGGTACGGGAGCTAAGCATTCAGTATGAGGATCTAGTATTGTATCATTTCGATTGGATTCAGGAGAGACACTGAGGTTGTCGAATGTGTTGTGGGTGTCAGAAATCAAGAGGAGTTTCCTCTCAATATTAGAGATTGAGAGGAAGTATTATCGTGTATTCTTTCGAAATGGATATGTATTGTTTGTGCCCAAACGGTCTACCTTCAGACTAGCAGTGGTTCTTGTGTTGGGTATATGTGGACGCTTTAAATAATTTTGCAGATTCAATAAAAACATCTTTGAGCACTGAAAAGTTCTCATGGTGTAGAGGATCCATGGGAATTTATGTCATGGATTGTTGACTATGTAATCCTATAACCCCCTGTATGCAAATAAAACAACAAGTGGGAGAATGTTGGGTATATGTTATATTCTTTGCATGACTAGATATAGTGTCTGCTACGTTGCATTGGGCATGTAGGGGGGTTTGAGAAGGGGCCTAGTGGCCCCCCCTTTGGGGGAATGCAAGGGGGAGGTATCCCCCCATGCGGGGGTTCGGGGGAAGCTCCCCCAATTAATTTGTTTTCCTCTGGAAAAATGTCACATTTTTACCTCGTTTTTCATGTCGCCACGATTTTCGTGTCCATTGTTGTGCGATTTTTCGACACATGCTTTTTACCGTTGGTTTTCTATTTCTAGTTAAGGAATTAGGGTTGTTGACTAATCCAGGTCATTGTCTTAGGGTTTTGGATGTCATTTGCTCCTATATGTATATTGTATTGTAAACAATGTATCACTATGAATGAATATAGAATATGTTGGTTTTCCCGGTTTGGGTTTCTAGGGGAAAAATATTTGCTTAGTGTGTGTATTTTCCATTATATATTTTATGTTCTTTTATCGAAAATCTATTTTCTATAAAATGTTGTACAAGGTTAAAATATACATCGTGGAGTTAGGGAGGGAAACATATATAGGATGAGGGGCCAACCTATGAGTGTTGTGACTAGCAGGAGTAGAGAGACAGATGAGGAGGAGCAGGTGGCTCCATGAGTGATGAGGAAGGTGACCCCACTCGTGGTATAGGCTTAGAGAGAGCCAGAGTTTAAAGGGATTCAGCCCTTAATATCTAGGAGGGAGGAGAAGCCTTCCAGTACTGTGTAGAGGACAGTGGATAGGGAGCAGATGGCCCTAAGGGATGTGTAGAATCAGAGGGAGTCAAGTTTCAAGAGGAGCATGTGATCTCAGAGTGATCCTGGTCTTAGGGAGAATTGGTTGGCTCAGAGGGAGAGATGTTCATCTATAGGGAGTTCCCCCTAGGGTTAAATTGGGAGAGAGAAATCTTTCAGGAGTAAAAGATAGGTGTCAAGGGTGGAGGAGGCCAGAAAAGAGCTTCATAGGCAGGAGGCTTCTACGGCATATGATACATCCATGGAGGATCTGTGTATTTCAGCAGGTTATACTATTTTGTTAGAGGAGGCCAAACAAGAGCTTCATAGGTAGGAGGCTTCTAAGGCATGTGATACATGTATGGAGTATCCATGTGTTTTAGCAGGATGTGCTACAGTGACCTAGGATGTGGCTAGTTAGACAAACAAGATTGTAGGTTGTGCTCTAGTGACAGAGAATGCAGCCAGTCAGATAGATTGGACATCAAGATGAGTCAATCAGTATAAGTGGAGTGCAACTATGGTAACATATATTATGTTGACATAGTTCGATGACCTAGTGACTAAGGGAGTAACTAGTTTGGACTATTGGAGTACAGATGACTAAGAAAACCACCTTGGATTTGGGAGAGAGATTATTCTAGTACTATAGGTACATCCATATGATGGTGGCTGGGATACCTCCCTTGCTAATAGAGAGTGTTGATTTTATAGCTTCGGGAGGTATTCCCATAAGAGGCCTAGGTGTCAGGCATGTGGGAATATTTGTTGGCACAAAATTATTGTTTGGGTTTGGTGAAAACCCCCTTGGATTTGAGTAAGGTCTTCATTTGGTGATGGGATTTGTGGGCTATTGTTGGGGCTTCACACCCACAAGGAAAGCCCAATTTTATGTTGACTTGTGGAGGGGATTCTATGGTGACCCCCAAGGATTGTATATAAAGGAGAGAGGTCATTGTGACATCTCATTGTATCATCATAGAAGAATGGAGTTAGCATAAGTGAGTCTACACTTGTGCTAGGAGGCTTGGTGATTTCAGCAAAGGGAAATGTTGCTAGGGTGGAAAATTTGGCCTAAGGTTGAGGACTCTCTATTTTTTGTTCTTGGCAAGGAAAGGCACACCTCACGTGTGGGAGAGAGAGACCCTCAGAAGGAAGATATTGTACGAAGTGGAGTGATCTATACGAATTGTCCGTACAGTTTTTCACATGTACGTGAGTTGCAATGAGAATAGTCACGTACGTACGTGGGTTGCTAAAGGAACAGTCATGTACATCCATACAAGATCCTATAGGAAGGTGCAAGTTCATACAGGATGATTTCATGTGACCTCAACAAGTCGTACAGGTGGTCTGCAGTAGATTTGTGGGAAGAGGGGATTTCCAAAATATTGTTGAGGTTTGGTTTCTTGTTTGTATATTGGAGAACAAGGTTGTCCTCGGATTTGGTACTTTTGAGAGGACTAGTTATGTCGTCAGATTTGGTAACTTTGAGAGGATTGATTTTGGTCCTCAAATTTGGAGAATTGGATAAAGTTACATAACAGAAATATTGTCGCTTGTGTGTTGATGATTCATCTTTGATATTTTTGTTTGTTTTTTTGTGCTAAAATAATTTAGGCATCTCAGTGTGTTTATGTTTAGAGTGTAATTGGTTTAATTGTGTATAACTATGAAAACAATATACCAAACCTGAGGTACAGTAAAATCTAACAAGCCTGACACTCCCTTACACATAAAACCTACAAAACCCTAATCCCATCATGTCTAGATGTAATAAGCCAAATGAGACTCCTATATAGGCTTCTAAAAGCTCATCTTTAACACCATAAGAGAATGAAGATGTGGAATGTAAGGTGTCCAAATTGGAAGAGAACATAACAAGCATGGAAGTTGTAGTGGTAAAGAAGGTTGGCATCCTAGATATGGTAACTAAAATAGAATTCCAAACTTTCAAAGATGATCTTAAAGATAATATCAAAGATTTGAGGGTGAACCTTACGAAGGGGATAGTAAGTGGATTGAACCTCTTGGTCACTTCGCCTAAGAATCCATTATCAAGTACAAATCCATATATTCCTCATGGGATAAATAATTGTTATTCACTATTAATTGAAATGTTCTTGAGATATAATGGGTGTGCATATAAATACATGTAGGGGAAATAAGTCATGTCCTTGGCAAAGGGCATGACTTATTATTATTACATATCAATCGCTACATTACATAATAATTTTCAAATGACTATTATGACATGATATTTAGCTATTACATTGTGATAATATATCTAATATACCTTAGGTGTATTACAAGTCTTCCTCCCTTAAAAATGCTTTGTCCTCAAATCATGGGCAAGGAAAATCGGCTTCTAATAGAATGAACAATATTTTTGTAATTGTCAATGATTAGATAAGGTTGAGGAAATAAGGCAATATGATGTTTAAATCCTTGAACAATATTGTCACATTGAAAAAGGATGAATCCATCCAAGGTGGATTCTTTCTAGAACTCTCTTATGATAAGATTCTAGATTCGGTCTTCTTTGTTGTTGACTTCGAGGCACATAGATCTTCGGATGCTTTGATATGTAAGTAAATTATTGAATCTTGTTAGGTGCCTTCAGATATGGGTACATTGATTCTAGAATGTTATGGTTACTATGATTTAGGTGTCGATATAGAAACATGATAAGTTTATCATTCACAATCATTTTTTTAAACTCTTCATGATATAGTTGAGTCAACATGTTGATATTTGATATTTTTGTATCCATTGATGTGTCAATGAATTTATCGTTGGTGATCAATAGAACTTCTATCATCACTAAATCCATGAATGTCAACTTATCATTTAATTGTTTCTTGAACTCAATTTCTAGATGCTCTTCCATTGATAAGACTTCTTTAGTAATGACAATTTGATTTTTAGTTCTGATCACTTATGTTGAGGTCACTTTATCTGTAGTTTCAACTTCTAAAATATTTCTTGATTCACTTGCATCCGTAGATGTTTCTTGTCTATAACCTTGCATTTTAATATTTTTACTTATGTAAGCAAGATTTGACTATGATTCTTCAAATGGTTAATTTCCTTTTCTTTATCTAACAAGATTATGTCAATTTTTCTCTTGGCATCTTACTTCTCTTGAGATTCTCAATCACATTGAATTGCAACATCTTGACAAATCAATATTTGATCCTTTACTTGTAGGTCAAAATTATCTTTCGCTAATGCTCATAGTTGTTTTTTTGAGGTATTTTGTCTCATTAAACTACTCTTCTAATTTAGATTGTAAGATATGCAATTCATCTGCAAGAGATTGGTTTTGTTCACATAAGTTATTTACTAGAGAATCTTATTCCTTTCGAAGTTCTTCTAATTCTTCATAATTGTGTTGTGGTGATCCCTTGTCACATTGGATTGTAGCATTTTGTATATGGTCTATATATTCTAGTGATGAAACGTTTGTGCATGCCTCCACTGTGAAATCTTGTAATGTTATCTTATTTTCCTCATAAGAGATTGTCAACAATTTATTTTTATGTTTAGAATGAATGTCCCAACATTTTCATACAGTTAGAACCTAGAAATATGTCAAAATTTCTAAAATTGACATCCAGAACATTGAATTGGGATACAAATTTACAATCATCAATCAATAGTTGTAAGTATTGAATTTCAAATTGATCCTTGTTATTAGTGCCTTCCTTTACAAATATACTTGACTCTAGAATTAGCAAATGATTCGCCAAGTTGACATCAATATACTTTCCCTCTTTGTGTGTACAATAAAAATTATAATATCATTTCTTTCAATAGCCCCTTTCAGTTTTAATAATCCAAATTCTGAGATTGAATTACCTATGTTATAATGTTGAAATGTTGTTCAATATTGAGAGGGGGGTGAATCATTATTGCTTCTTTTTCACAATTTTAATCAATTCTTTAATTATTAAAATTATTAACCATAACAATTGATCAACAAGAAAATACAGTACACATAATTTTTAAATGTAACAATCATGAAATTTATATTTCTATTACAAGATACAACTTGTAGGAGACACCAATCCCCTATTTTCAAGCACCAACTTGAGGAAGTTACAACTCCATGTAAAAGACTCCAATCCTATGTTTTCAAGAAACAAATTGAGGAAGTTGCAACTCCATGTTGTTCAAGATCCAACCTGCAAAGGAATCCAATCCTCCCTTGCTCCTCCCTTTCTCCTCCCTTGCTCCCTTGCTCCTCCCTTCCACCCTCACTTCATGTGTATGTTTCACTTCATGTGTATGTTTCAGGTGTCAAATTCTTCCTTGGACTCTGCCTCTATTTTGATCTTCTGAATTAGCTTCCAGAGACACACTTTCCTTTCATCGTGCTTATATGTTTATATAGTCTTCCAGCATGTATATGATATTGAAACATTGTGTCCCTTTGTATGAACCAATGTACTTCTTCATTTAATTTAACAATAATGTTTCCATTTCTATTGTAATTAAAAATTGGCTTTAAAAAAAAAGACTTCAAAATACCTTGTAAGTTGTTCATCATTTATCCCTTCACTTGCCAAAAAAGTCTTGTAGCAGTAATGGAATGGTTGGCTACTTTGATCCGAGAGGTTCTAGCATTAAACCTTTTGGATATAACTTATAACTTATCTAGGATCCTAGTCTAGATGTGTTTCAATCTTTTGTTTGGTCATCAAAATTCGTTTTAATCAAATATGTAGAGTAGTAACCATCACAAACTATCCAATCATGTTAACTCATTGGGCGAGTATCCTGATCTATAGCATAATTACAGGACTTAATTGAGGTTTTTATTGGTCTCGATTTGGAAAATATCTTTGAATAACCAGTCTTTGTTGAATCTCTTCATTGGACCTTCGTACATATAACCTAATGCTATGCCCGAGTGCTTCAAGAACTAGCATCGCGACATTTTCTTATTACCAAGTGACCACACATTATAACTAGGTGTTATCATGGTTAGCACTTTAACTGCTTCAAAACTCCATATGAATTTGACCTGTGACTGAGAGCGAGCACGAACAATGCTTACCTAGGCACCAATCAAATCAGAGGTTCGGACTTGATCAAGTGTTGAGTGGACGGTCCAGGCTTATCTAGGCACTAATCAAATTGACGATTGGGTTTTAATCAATGGTTGAGTGGATGGTCCACATGAATTTCACATTTGTAACATGGACTCAAATTATTCCCAAGCAAAACCACGATAACACTTAACGTTGACACGTAGATAATTAAATTTAGCATAATATACATTTCATGTCTACCCTCTTCCATTAACTTTCATGCATTTTGAAATGTGAATTAGATTAGAGTCGTTGATTTGGGATTGCTCCAAATCTTATCTGCTTACAATCGATCATCATCGTTCACTTCTATTTCAATCATGAATTCGATTCAGGCCATCTGATCATGCTCCCATTATGATCATCGTCATCCATTTCGTCCATCACTATAGACTCTACCAAATTATTTTGTTTGTATGAAACATTTGCTAAGTGTCACCCCTAACTCTGCTAAAGTAGTCTCGACATTGTTGGAATCATAGGTTGAGATAGAAAAATTGAGCTTTCTGTAATTTTTATGTTTTTGTGTTGACGATTGGCTTTTTAATGAAGACACGAACTTAATGGAGTAGACACTAAAAATAGTTTGAGATATGGCTTGGAGGAAAGATGTTAATCATGTCATAGATCGAAGTTTACTAGTGGCTACTATTACAATAGCACTAACACAATGATATAAGGAAACAATTTGTGCCAATGTTGTATTCATTGTTTCAGTAGACGGTAAAGACATGGGAATAAAACTAGACAGAGCTCCATTATCAAAAAATATCATGATATATCCAAGGATGAACAACATACGTTTGTTGGGACATTTCTCATTTCTAGTGCCACTTTTAATGAACCCTGTCTTATTAATTCATCCATCCATATTTGATTAGCCATTTATAATGATGACCATATTGACTCTCTTTGACATCAATGCCAACTCCATAAGACCATATCCAACATTCTCCCCCTTTTTACATCAATGACAACACCATAACATGACATCAATGCCAACACCATAACACCATGTCCAACATTTTTCCCCTTTGGCATTGATGGCAAGAGAGTAAAAACCCCTTTTCAATCTTAATTGGGTTTTATTGTTTGTTCTCCTCCTTTGATAGCAATGGCATAAGGGATATTTCTTTGCTCCCCCTATCCATGTACTCATTTTCTGATGAAGCTTATGGAATTTAATTATATATGGATATTACCCCCAATTTTTGTCTAAGGTTTTCAAAATCACTTCTGGGAAGAGGTTTTGTGAATATATATGCAATATGTTCTTTAGTATCCACATATTCCAATTTAACCATTTTTAGAGAAACGTGTTCCCTTACAAAATGAAATTTAATTGGGATATGCTTAGTTTTTTAGTGCATGACATGATTTTTAGAAAGGTTTATAGCACTAGTATTGTCACATTTAATAAGAATTGGATGGTCATACTTTACTTGTAAGTCTTCTAGAGTTTGCTTCATCCAAATTACTTGAGTGCAGTAGGATGCAGCAACAATATATTCAGCTTTAGATGTAGATAGTAATATAGAGGGTTGCTTTTTACTTAGCCATGACACAAGACATTTTCCTAGGAAGAATGCTTCTCCACTAGTGCTCTTTATGTCATCAATACTTCCTGCCCAATCTACATCAGTATATGCAATTAATGTGAATTCTTATGCTTTTGGACACCATAATCCAAAATCCAAGGTGCCTTTGAGATATCTAAAGATCCTTTTAACTACTTTCATATATGTTTCTTTAGGTGCAGATTGAAATATGACCACTAATCCTACAGCTTGCATGATATTTGGTCTTATTGATGTTGCATATAATAGGCTATCAATCATTGATCTATACATGGTTTGGTCCACTTTTAGTGATTCCTCATCTTTGCTTAGTTTGCATATTGTAATCATAAGAGTGCTCATAGGTTTGCAATCTTCCATTTGAAATTTCCTCAACATTTATTTAATGTATTTGGTCTGAGATATGAATATGCCTTTGTCTAATTGTGAGACTTGTAATCCCAAGAAGAATGTCAGTTCACCAATCATCAACATTTCAAATTCTTTTTTCATTTATGTAGCAAATTGCTTGCTTAGAGGGTTTAAATTACTTCTGAATATGATATCATCCACATAGTCTATAATAATTATCATATTCTATTTTTCAATTTTAGTGTAAAGATTGTTGTCAGTAGCTTCTCTTTTGTATCCTTGTTGTTGTAGATGATTATCAAGTCTTGAAAACCATGCTCTAGGAGCTTATTTGAGACCATACAATGCTCTGATACCATAAATCCTTCAGGTCGTTCTATATAAACTTCTTCCTTTAAATTTCCATTTAAGAACACTGATTTGACATCCATTTGATATATTTTAAAGTTTTTAAATCATGCAAATGCCAAGAACATTGTGATAGCTTCTAATATGGCTACTAGGGAAAATATTTCCTCAAATTCAATCCCTTCTACTTAAACATATCCTTTGCACACCAATCTTGTTTTATTCCTTATAACTTGACCATCTTCATTAACTTTATTTTTTTAAATCCATTTGGTCCCTACCACATTTTTGTCTTTTGGTCTTGGGACAAGCTCCCAGGTCTGATTTTTCTCTATTTGATCAAGATCTTCATTCATGGATTTTATCCAGTCTTCATATTTGTTGGCCTCTGCAAATGTTTTGGGTTCTATTAGGGACAACATTGTTTGTTTTGATTCATATGTTAGTTTTCTTCTTGTTTCAACTCCAACACTTTTGTTGCCTATGATTTGAATTTCAGGATGATTTCTTTGTACTCTCCTTGATGGTGCTTTTTAATCTTGTCTTGGTGATTCTTCCCCTTCCTTTTCTTCTTCACTTTGTGATTCATCCTCTTGTATTTCTTCAACTTCTTCTTCATCATCATCATTTCTTCTCCTTTCATCAAATAGTAAATTATCTTGAGATTTTATTCTTCTTGATTTTAGATCATCCACTTTTACATTTTCACTTTCCACAATTTTGTGCATCCTTGGGTTATAGCATTTGTAGGCATTTTTTGGATGAGTAACCAAGAAATATGCCTTCATCTGATCTGCAATCAAATTTTCCTAGGTTATCATCATCTCTCTTAATATAACATTTGCTCCCAAAGACTCTGAAGTGTTTAACTAATGTTGGTTTGTCAAACCACAACTCATATGGTGTTTTGTCATGGTTAACTTTATGTTGTTCTTTGTTAAGTATGTATATAGTTGTATACATTGATTCTCTCCAACATATATCTGGGAGTTTGGATTCATTTAACATAGTTTTGGACGCTTCTTGAACAGTTCTATATTTCCTTTCAGCAACTCCATTTTGTTGAGGATCTCTTGGAGTTGAAAAGTGTCTTTTAATTCCATGAGTTTAACAAAACTTGTTGAACTCATTTGAGGTAAATTTCCCTCAATTATTTGATCTTAGGCACTTGATTTTGAGATCAGTCTCATTTTCAACATGTGCTTTCAAGATTTAAAAATTTTCAAATGATTCTGATTTTTCTTTGAGAAAGGATACCCAAGTCATTCTTGTATAGTCATCAATGAATAAAATGAAGTAATCTTCACCTTGTATGCTTTTAGTTCTGGTTGGTCCACATAGGTCAGTATGAATAAGTTCTAATGGTTTTGATGTAGAATATTATTTTGTCTTGAATCTTACTTTTGTTTGTTTTCCATGTTGGCAGTGCTTACAAACAAAGTTTCAAGGTTTTATAATCTTTGGAATATCTTTCACAGCTTCCCTTTTATTGATGATTACAGTTGTGTGAGACATCCTCCAAACGTGGACTAAGTGAGTCGGCCTGCGAGAGAGCCCATGAGTTGGGTGTGCCCATGAGATGGGTGTGTTGTTCCTCTCTGAGACAGAGATGGAATGTTGTGTGCCCCTGTTGATCCGAATTTTATGAGCAGAACAAAATAACTATAGATTATTAACAGGTGCTTGACAAAAAATAACAGAGATAATGTAAAACTGGTTTTCGAATCAATAAAGAAATAAGTTGACACTGTAAAATGCAGCAGAAACAAGCTTGTTGGAATGGTGGGGTCTTATCTCTGAGAAGAGATGTGACGATTGCGCTCATTCGCAAGAAGATGATTACAATGAGGCTCTGAAGGCATTTTTACAATAAACATGAATTCCAAAAACCCTATACATCCAAAAACCTAACCCCATGAGATGAAGTGCCAAAACTCATGTGGGCCCCGTTTGGGTAAGTTAGTACATCAACTTCCCGGGGTCGTAACTTTTACATACGACCTTCATTTTAGGTGTATGACAGCCCATTGGAAAGGTATCGTCGAGGAGATTCATTTTGGGGGTTATATCGAAGGAACTTCGATATTGTTCCCCATTTTCCCAAAAAACATCATTTAGGGCCTCAAAACGGCTCTGAAAGTGAAAAAACTGCTAAAAATAGTAAATCACCAAAATTGCCAGAAAATTGTTTTGAGCCAGTTGGAAACGGTAGGTGGCCACTGATATCCACCTGGATAAATCCTCCCTCCTTAGGAAGAAATGGTCTCCATTGCGTCGGTTTCCTCCATCATATGAGGAAATTTCTGTTGAATTTGGCCCCGGGTGAGCCACTTGCCTTGGTGCAGGAGCTGCCCTTCTTCAACGACTCGATAAAGTCGAATCCTTTATTGTCAAGTGCCCTTAATCTGTGTGTCCACAATATGATCACTAAATGCATGTTCTATGCAGTCAGGGTTGAGCTTTGTTGGTGTCAGTTGTTCTGCTACTTCTGAGGTGTCCAATAATGGTGGGAAATAAGGGCAAAGGAGATCCACGTTGAACATTGGGTGCAGGCCAAGGAAAGGAGGAATGTTGAGCTCAAAATCATTATCTCCCACGACCTTGGTGATGGTGTAGGACCCATAATAGAGTGGGTGAATCTTCTGATAGGGTCCTGTAAGGCGTTCTTTCTGCAAGTGCAACCAAACTTTGTCGTCCACCAGAAAATTATGTGGCACCCGATGTTGAGCATGGCACTGCTTATACTTGTCATTGGACTTCTATAGGATATCCTGAACCTGTTGGTGGATGTGTTGGATCTGCTCAATGAACTGGGTGGCTTTGTCAGCTTAAGTTGGAGAAGGAGATGAGTCGGTCGAGGTGGCCGCAAGGGGAAGTGCAACATCTATGGGACCCAATGGTTGGAATCCCAACCTCACCTGAAAGGGGTTGTGGTCGGTTAAGATATGTAGGGATTGATTGTAGCTATGTTGGACATAGGGAAGGATCACATCCCATGTGTGATGGTTCTTTGAATTATACATGCAAAGGATATGCACAATCATTCGATTTACGACCTCAGTTTGGCCATCTATCTGGGGGTGGAAGGTCGTGGATTTGGTGAGCTTGGTGTCTAGCAGTGACCAGACGCTTGACCAGAATGTGCTAAGAAATTGACTATCCCTATCTGAGACAATGGTTTATGGGTTTCCAAAATTTACCCAGACTCATTCAAAGAAGAGCTTGTCAGTGGCCTCTGCTGTGATGTTCTTCTTGCAGGCGACCAGAATCGTCATCTTAGAAAAGTGATCAACAACCACAAAAACACGTCATTTCCCCTCTTGGTGGATGGGAGGCCTGACATGTAGTCCATTGAGATGGATTCCCATGACCTGTCAGAAGTTGGAAGAGGGGTGTATAGGCCCTGTTTCTTAGTGGTCGGTTTCACAATAGCTCGTGTAGGACCTGATATACTTGTTGACCTCCTGTCGAAGTTTCAGAGGACCTGATATACTTGTTGACCTCCTGTCGAAGTTTCAGCCAGTAGAAATGTTTTTGTAGCATCTCCACTATATTTTTTACGCCAAAGTGTCCTGTCACCTAACTGTATTAGGCTTCCCAGATCAGCTTCGCTCGCTCGCTTGATGGAACACAGATATGGCCCAGATGACACAACAATGCATCCTAAAGATGGAAATTATCGACAATTGCATTTGCACCCAACATTTGGTGGGTGGTGGAAAAGTCTGGGTCTATCTCATAGAGTTGGGGCCATCCAAAGGTCTCATGGTCGCAAGAGTCTAGAACTGTGGTGAGTTTCACAACTAGTGGTTTGCTGAGGTAATCAATGATGTGATTGGTGCTTCATGTTTTATACTTGATGTTGAGATGGAATTGCTGCAAGTATGTGGAACACTTTTGATGGCGGTCATTCTACAATTTTCCTTGTGTCTGCATGAATTGCAGTGGCTTATGATCAGTGTGGATGATTGTCTCCTTCCCAAGAATGTAATGTCTTCACTAGCAGCAAGCTTGCACAATGGAGTACATTTCTTTGTCGTAAGTAGGGAACTTACGAACAGCATATGATAGTGTCTCACTGTGATAGGCCACGAGGTGGCCATGCTGAGTGAGAACGGTTCCCATAGCATAATCTGGAGCATCTGTCTCGATCTCAAAGGGATTTTGCAGGTCTGGTAATGAAATTATTGGGGCTGAGCACAAGCGTTGCTTCAAATTATTGAATGCGTGTTTTTGGGACCGGCCCCACGCAAACTTCGCCTTACCACCACCCCTGGTTATTTGGATGAGGTCCCATGCAATATGGGAGAATCCCAACATGAACCTACGGTAGAAATTGGCAAGGCCCAAGAAGTCGCGATTTGATCATAGATGTCCATCAAGGAGGGCACATCCGTTAGGTGGGGACCATGTGATTGACAGGTGGTGGACACATATCGCCTGGGAAAGACACAACCCATTGTTGACTTATCATGTTTCGGGGTTTCAAAGGGTGAAGAAGTTGCACCTTGATCGCTAAGGTTGCAAAACGTCGAGAGCCAAGGTCTCATGCAACAGGCGGAAGCGACACAGCTCATAAGCATAGTACAATGGAGGAGACAAGTGGCGTGTACACGTCGCTTTGGCTGAGTCCACGTAACTTTGACCTTTCGCGTCTTGGGGATTCGCAAAGGAGGAGCACGAGGGCTCAACACTCCAACTCGTGAAGCTGCGAGTTGCGAGTAGTGCTAGTGTTTATCCTAGCCTACGATTATATGTAGCAGGCGCTACTAAGGAGGGAGCCATACCCGTATCGCATTTTGGGTATCGGCATTTGGAGAAAGAGGAGTCGAGAGCCTTGACTCTCCAACTCATGTGTTGTGAAAGGTGCTTGCACTAAGTCCAGGTTGTGGTCGCTTGGAGGAGGATAAGGTAAGGGATGGTTTGCGCTAGGCCCCGTAGAAATTCAAGGATTCTATCCCTCGAAGAAAAGACAAAAAAAAAAACTTAGTTGTCGTAGTGGGTGTATGACAAATTGGTATTAGAGCATGGTTACAACACTTGGCCTACTTAGGCTCATGTACGAGTCGCGTAAGGAGATATTGTTATCTGCATTTTGTCTTTAAGGAGAAGGACTGCAGAATGAAACTATAATTTGGGAATTTCTACGGAATTCCAGAAAAGGAATTATATTGTTCCTTTGTCAAAATGATAACTACTCTTATAGGAAGTAGGGATGCACTGATCAATTTTACCGATAAGACCTGAGTGTGAATAATAGAGGTGGAATAAATTGTGTTGTGAAGTTTCACAAGCCAGAAAAAGGACATGAACTGAGTTGTTATGTTATAGTGTGACGATGGCTACCTACTAAAGCAAGTAGAGTCTCTTGCAATTGAGATGGTTGGTTAGGTAAGAATTAAGATCCTCATGAAGAACTCCTTCATGATTTAGGAAATCTGGTAAGGACTGGTAGGATCCTTAGAAATTTATAATTACTGCATTATTAAAAGACTAAACCATGAGCATATAACTCCTCACGATTGAGAGGACTGATGAAAATATGTAGGGTCAGATTACCTAACCTATAATGGTTAGAATCGACAATAAGGATAATCCATTTAAACAATATTAAGAGGAGTCCTTTGGGACTGTTGTTAATTCCCAAGAGTGACCCTTGTTGGTTGTTCCCATAAAGAGAGGGTAACATCCGTATGAGTTATGACTATGAGATTAGTCCTGTAAGTAACTTAAAATCTCAGAAGAGATAGCAGGGAAATTTTGTATGTCGAACGTGTGTATAGAATAAAGCTTGTGTTAAAGTTTGAAAACTATGGAGGTTGAGCGCAGAGTATACCAGGAGGAGTAGTGGTGTTAAGTCTCGAGAGGAAACACTTAGAAAAAGTTTCTAAGTTTTGAAGAGTTGAAGCGTTCAAAGGTGAAGCACAGAAAACTGAAGTTCGAAGAAAGAACAAGTACGGAGGATTGAGCAGGAGAAATCCTTCAGAAAAGAATTTTAAAGATTGGATAAAATTGAGAGTCAAGATCCATTCAGAAAGAGTTGAAATGTTTCAAGTTGTTCGATCTCGGAGAAGTAGCACACTGGTTAGTTGCGAGGAGATATTGGAATTTCACAAAACCAAAGGGCTTGGAAGAAGAAACAAGAAATTCGTGAAAAGATCATAGTCGTTGATCAAGGAGTGATCTGGACCATTGATCATCTAGAGAGAATTTCGCAATTTAGGGGATCGAAGGATTCGAGGTGCTTCATAACAAAAGTCTCAAAATCGTGAAATGCGAAGCGCCTTTTAGTTCGGATCGTGGTCACCACCGGTGGTCGCGTGAGGAGAAGGCGTGAACTAGTATGATGAATACTTAGTTGTGTTCAATTGTACTTGAGTGCATGAGTTTAATGCATTTTTAAGCTTCATAATAGGAAGCCCGATATTAATACCGGTAAGGTATGAATGATATTAAACGTGCAAGTAATGCACATGTATGATGTAAGAGTATAAGTATACTAGAGGCCCAATATGATTGCCCTGATGAGTGAAACGTGAAGCAAGTATTGCTCTTGTCCATATTAAATGAATACTATGGAGGCATAGCTGACTCCATTATGGGGAGTCATGAAATTTCTATTCCAAATAATAGCCTGAGGGGCATGTACTCCATTTCCTTAGGAAGTACTAATATAATTAGATGAAAGGGTAAATGAGAAAAGATGCTCTCTTGTCATAATAAGAGACAAATGATTACACCTTTGAGCATCACATAAGAAGGATTATGAATGAATCTGAATTGACTGATCTTAACAGTAAAGATGCATGTGAGCTGTAAATTATACATATGGCAACTCCACACAGGCTTACGATTATGAGTATAGCTAAGTACATCATGGATGTAAGTTAGCAAAAACCTAGAACATGCGCGGATGCATAATCTGGAATGCATACCAAAAAGGTATGTCTATGTCCCTTAAAGAATGCTTATTAACAAGCTGAAGCTAATTCGAGCTTGAGGCCATCACAGATAGTGATGGATGATATGCAACAAGGAAGTTGCATTACCAAAGGAGTTCCTGGTGTAGGAACTGTATAAGGACTCTGTCAGAGGAACAGAGTCACAACCCGAATAATTGTTGAAGGTTGGACAATGGGTTGCAAAGCCTGTCTATATATAAGAATCATGGACTACATTTTGAAAAATATCATGTAATGAATAAGAAGACTAATAAATTAATATTGACCAATTTTGATAACCGAATGGTAGTTTGCAAGATACACATGTTCATGATTCATTATGGGTAAAATAGTTTTCTATTAAATCTTGTTGAAGTATCCTAAGAGTTAGGATGAGCCTAACCCATGGCTGCTCAGAAAAAGAGCAGTTGTGGAAACCGGTATAGTTCGTAAGACTCAAGTAAACCCCCTGAGTATGATTAAATGAATAAATGAGTACGTTTAACTACTTATTCTTGGTTGAGGCCATGATTAAGAAAAGGTAGTGAGACCTTAGAGATAACTCAATTGGGTTGAAAAGACCCAGGTGATGTAGAAAGAGTTGGAAGAAGGGGAGAGCCCTCAATTATTTCCTTGCTATGCATTATGTTTTCTATGGGATGAGAAAGCTAGTACATTGATGAACGAAAAAAATTTGACACCATAGTGATGATGGTTGTAATACTACGAAAACGATTGAGAATTTTTGTGTTGCACTCATGAAAACATTAAGGATAGTGTGATGAAGTACATACGGATATGTTGGGACATGTCTGAAAATATTTTATTAATTTAAATGCTATGGTTCTTGCATTTTAATTTACATGACGACTAATGTGCCTATGGTGTATGTCATGTGTAGAAATAAATAAGATTGGAACTATTGAGAAAGACAATTGCCAATAATGAACAACCTCAAGCAGAGGGTGACCATGGGAAGGCTGAGGTCAAAAGATTGTTGACAAGACTGTGAAAATCCCGCTAAAGCACTGTTGATGAGGTAGAGATCAAAAAGAGAGTGCTAGCAGCCAAGAACTGGTATAAAGATATTCGTGCCTATGTGGCACAAGGTATGAAGGGATTTGGTAAGAACCCCTTCCGAAATATTTTATTGTCTCATGTTATGCATGAAAATTGAAAGGGTAGTGGTATGCCATGGATACCCAAGTAGGGTATGATTCAGGAAGGAGAACCTGAATGATGGAGGCATGAACCTCTGGTAGTAAAGACCGATTGTAACCCTCAGAAGAATTCATGAACTGATATTTCATGAACACATGGACCAATCAAGGAACAATTGGAAACAAAAGTGCTCATAGATAGCACATTGCATGGAATTACTTCAAGGAAATGCATATTTTCATAAAGGACAGACAATGGATTTCCCATTGAGGAAGGAGGACCTTCCAACATTTCTAATCACATTGTATAGGTGTTAGAGAAAACCAAATTTGGGTAGCCATGAGTGTTGGCACCCTGGTTATTAATGAAGGCATAATGCTTGGGTGCATTCATGCGAAACTTTTAAGTTTCATGTGTACTACTTTGGGATTGTGATCGGCCTATAGCAGGAAGCATGGTCCTATTGTAAGAATGAATGAAAACGAATAGGCCATGTGGTGGAGAGGTTGGTTAAGTTCCAACACACCATGGCCAAGAACCTGTCATAAAGTGTGACAAACTTGAAATCAGTGCAAAGGTGCATTGGGTATGAATGTGGCCACAAATGTTGGCGCATTCATTAAAATCAATTGATATCTTAATCACATTTTGAAAATTTGGTAGGTTGGAATGATGCATAAGTAAGGGATGATGTATCCTTTTGCTTTGAATCCTTGAATAGATGAAATGACCTGGACTTTTAGTATACTTAATTTTCAAAAAAGGTAATGTACATGAAAAACTAACAATTGTTTGGATGTGTAAAGAATGAAATTGCAGGGAGGAAAGGGTCTTGGATATGGCAGTGTTGTAAGTCCATAAGGAAGACTAATTGCCTGTTGAGCCAAACTGCAAGGAATGGTATTTCCTTTTTGAGAAAGTAATTTAATTGTTA
This sequence comes from Picea engelmannii, assembly GCA_009831015.1. NCBI lineage: Eukaryota > Viridiplantae > Streptophyta > Pinopsida > Pinales > Pinaceae > Picea > Picea engelmannii. The sequence continues at coordinate 306,965 of ML793688.1, read as the reverse complement.
AGTATGCACAATTCTGAAATTGTTGTGACGATGTTGTAAAGATGCAATAAAATGTATATGCATGGAAACGCTAACAAGTTGTTTGGCCGATTGAAGTTGAAAGTGCAAGAAGCAAAGGGGTCGTAGATATGGCAGCATTGTAAGCCCATAAGGAAGGCCAATTGCCTGCTGAGACAAACCATTATGGGAAGGAAAGTCCCATAATTATGAATATGGTTCCTATGCAGAACAAAAATGAAAACAAATCATGAGATTGGAAAATCTGTGGGTGACAAATTTGCAATAAAATTTTGAAAGTTAGAATTTATAATGATGTCTCATGAATTTTGTATACCTGTGATACCGGTGAGAAGAAAAGACATGTCCAGAAAGGACAGATGAGGATTGTCAAAGTTGAATATGATGAACATGGCTACTACTGAGCCATGAAAACCCCGTGATAAGCCATGATCGCTTGAAAATTGTTGTGTTGAGGTAACACAAGCCAGAGGTACACCTCGGCAGAGCAAGTCTGAGGGATGCCTCGACTATAAGACTCGATAGAGTCTCTAAAATTTTCTTGTGCAAGAAAACCTTGGCAGGGAAAGATGGATCGCCCGAGGGACTATATAATAGTGAAGGCGATGCATGATCCTGGGCCTAGAGGGTGAGTGACCGCAAGGAAGAGGAGACCTTAATAATTCTTGTAAACTATTGGGATCATGCACATAGTGGGTAGTTTCACGTGCGGAAAAACCTTGGAAAGGAAGATGAAATCATGATAGCTCTTGTGAACTATTGAATTGGAATCATGCACCCAATGGGTACATCAAAGAAAGTGATGAGCATGGATAACAAAACTACCATGTGGATACAAATCCACAAACTGCACAGATAAGTATTGTGCTAAGATTATGAAATTTTCCTTTTGAATTTTAAACAACAATAAGATGTTTTCGCACAAAATTGTGATTAATGTGCTTGTTGTCCAATAATTATTGAAGTCAGATGATGAAGACTAAGATCTTGAAAGAGGACTTGACCGAGGACGAAGGTCAAGACTTTTGAAGTGGCTGAATGAGAAAGGTGTGACAGGTGTTTTTGAGAAAGAACACCAAGAACGGTGTTCCTTTAAGGGGGAGGGAATTGTAAAACCTTGTTTCCCCCAATTTGTAATTGATCATAAAATAGAAATTACCATGCTAAGGCATGAGGACAATGTAAATATATTATTGACTGAGTTGCCAAATAACTGACTGTGGGGGTGAATCCTTGAAAGTATTGGCCATGATATCACTAGAGGAAGAATGTGAAAACTATACAAGAGGGTTCATGTATTAAATAACCCCAAATCTCCCTTGATAAGGATGACAGACCTCCTTTGAATCCCAAGGAAAGAAATCAGTTAGTGAAGAAAGGATTGGTGGTTGAACAATCAGCCACCCCCATGAATGGAAACATGAGTTGTTAGCCCGAAGTACCACAGGGACCTGCAGACCTAAGCTTCCTTCTGACAGAAGGAACAAGATAGGTCGGCAAAACTTCCAAGGTAAGAGGTATACACAAGGGAGAAGAGACACGGGACGAAAGAGAATAAGCTCGCAAGGGAGATACGTAGAGCTCTCTAGTGAGTCATGAATTGAAGGTCATGAGCTTGATGCCGAGGAGCATCTGAGAAACCTCGGCGAGGCCATAACCGAGAGAGAATGCTCTGGGTTATAGAGAATAGGACCCAAACAGAAGCGAAAACAGAGGAAGAACCCTCGAGAAGTGTGAGAATTCATTGGTGATATCATGGCTTAGCACGGGGGTGGCCAGAGTGTTAAGAATGAATGCCTCTAAGCTATGGTCGGGTGGAAGGATGAACACCCACAGTCGGTTGGTTGGCGGCAACCTGTAATAGATAAGTGATCTCCTGCCCTGTGTAATTTAGTTGTAACTGTGTATGAATTGGTTATACTGTGTATGCCTTCAGGAATGTGAATGAATGCTTAATGGAAATACTGTATCCCTTCTATTTCTGCGTGGTTGTATAATTAGGCAAGTAAAGAATTATATGGTTCAGACATGACTTGTTCTCATAAACTCTTGAGTTTTGTAGTGTCTTAAGCTAGAGCCATGAACTATGAGCTTGTCGACCTTAGGCATAGTTGCATGTATGATGGTTTACTCACCTAGTCGTTTTGAGTCCCTTGGAGGATGGAGTTTGTTAAGCTCATGAGAGGTAGTGTAGATATGCACAGGCTCTCTGTGATCAAATAGAACCCCAGAACCCCTTGATGAAGGAGCACAATAGTTGTGCTAAAGACTCTTCTAAGAGTCAAGTCCAGGAAAAAGAGCACAAAGCTCTCAAGTCCTTCACAGCTGACGAAGCTCGGGAAGGTTAGCGAGTTTCAAATACCGAAAGAGAGTACCCTTTTGTTTGCTAGATGAACGAACGAGATCCTTTCAGAGGATCTGAGGTCTATCATGACTGTTAGATTGGAGGAAGGAACGAAGGCGTTAACACCTCGACCCCTTCAACCTTCGCAAGTAGCGATGGGATCCAAGACTATCGATCCAAGGATCTGTCGGAGCTCTATTGACCATCATTCTTAAATTTTGCATAGGCAGGAGAGTGGACTCGACAACGTCCTGAAAGTCCTGAAGTATTCGGAACCGTCCATTGGCACAGGATGCGTGGCAGTCGAGTAGCATTTCGCTGACTTGCGACTTGGAGTGGTCAAGGGTAGGACTGCACAAACTCGCGATTCATGAAATTGTGACGTGATCGTGGTCGTTGGATCCAAGCCATGGGAGAACCATTGGATCAGAACCTTTGTGTGGTATCGCGTATCGGGGGTTTGAAGGAAAGAACCTTACAATGTGCGAGTCACGAAATCCCAAACTCTTTGAAGAGGAAATCAAGTCGTCCATTGTAGAGAATGCATGGCGACAGCTCAGCATTTCGTTGACTCGTAGAGAAACAAGATCAAAGAACATACTGTTCAAACTCGCGATGTGTTAAGTCATGATTTGATCGTAGCCATCCATTAAGGAGGGCACATCCGTTAGGTGGGGACCGCGTGGTTGACAAGTGGTGGACACATGTTGCCTAGGAAAGACTCAACCCATTGTTGACTTATCATGTTTCGAGGTTTCAAAGGGTGAAGAAGTTGCACCTTGATCGCTAAGGTCGCGAAATTCCAAGAGCTGAGCTCTCATGAGATGGGCGGCAGTGACACAGCTCGTAAGCAGAGTACAGTGGAGGAGACAAGTGGCGTGTACGCATCACTTTGGTTGAGTCCACGTAACATTGACCTTTCGCGTCTCAGGGATTCACAAAGGAGAAGCACGAGGGTTCAACACTCCAACTCGTGAAGTTGCGAGTTGCAAGTAGTGCTAGTGTTTAGCCTAGCCTATGGTTATATGTAGCAGGCACTAGTAAGGAGGGAGCCATACCCGTATCGCATTTCGGGTATCGGCGTTTGGAGAAAGAGGATTCGATAGCCTTGACTCTCCAACTTGTGAGTTGCGAAAGACGCTTGCGCTAAGGCCAGGTTGTGGTTGCTCAGAGGAGGATAAGGGAAGGGATGGTCTGTGCCAGGCCCCATAGAAATTCAGGGATTCTGTCCCTCGAAGAAAAGACAAAAAAAAAAAACTTAGTTGTCGTAGTGGGTGTGTGACAATGTCATCCAGATACACCACTACAAAAGTATTGGTGAATTTTTGCAGGATATCGTCCATCATCCTCATGAAAGTGGCTGGAGAATTTTTCAAACCAAAGGGCATGACCAACCATTCAAAAGGGCCTTCCTTTGACTTGAAGGTGGTCTTCCATACATCTGTCTGTTCTATCAGGACCTGGTGGTAGCCAGACTTTAGATCAATCCTACTGAAGTATTTATCCCCCATGAGTTAATCACGGAGGTCGTCGCTTCGGGGAATCGGGTACCAGTTTCTTACTGTGATTTTATTCGGAGCCCAGTAATCAATGCAGAGTCGTCAGGTTCCATATTTCTTCTATACTATCATGATTGGGCTCCCGCAAGGTGATTAGATGGGATGGATGTGACCCTTGTGGAGTATTTCTTGGATATCTCGCTTGATCTCCTCATTCTCTAATAGAGAGCGGTGATAGACTGGGCCATTGGGCAGTGGTGCTTCAGGGGTTAGATCGATGGGGTACTTGACCTGGAAATGTAGAGGTACCTCGGTAGGTGAGGAGAAGATATATGAGTATTCTTCCATGACCTTATCTACTTGCTTCTGTTGTGTGGAGAGGTCGGTCACAGAGACCCTAGATGTGGTTGTGATCTTTCTCTTATTCTGAGAGCGAATCATGAAGAAGACAAACTTCCCCATCTGAGATATGACCTTCATGCATTGCTTAGCAGAGATCAAGGAAATAGCACTAGGTGGGACTATCTCAGGTATCTTGTACAATTTCCTGTTCAAAGTAATAATAACACTACGAGGCCTAGACTCATATACAGCATGACGTTTCAATATATAAGGTTGGCCCAAAAGAACATCACAAACTTCAAGAGGAGCAACATAACACAATACCTCGTCTTTGAAGGGCTTTACATCATATGACAGTCGGCACTGTTGGTTGATGCGGAGATCGCTTCCTTGGCAGAGCCATCCAATGGTGTAGGGTTGTGGGTGTGGCATTGTCGGTAGGGCCAGCCGCTTGATGACCTCTGCTGAGATGAGGTTCTTCTGGCTACCACTATCAATGATGAAGTGCAGCGGGGTGCCTTTTACCCACATCTATGAATGGAAGAGGTGCTCTCTTTCTTATGGCTCGTCTAGTTCACTAGGCTGCAGCTTGGTGGTAGCAATGGTGGCACTAGGCTCTGTGTCAATGATTTGTCTTCCCCTTTCTATTTATGGCTCAGAGTCAGAACCTGCATCTGATTCAGAGGCTTTCACTTTGTCCACCAATGACTTCTTTGAGTGGCAGTCAGCAATGCTATGCCTAGGGCTCTTATGGAAGTCGCACCACTTCTGTTAAGCCCTAATATTGGCTCATTACCCCTTAATTGGGGCATATTATATTAGTAATGTTATTGTATTTATGTTGGCTTTAGGCCATTTGTTGTAATTATACCTCCTAGTCTCCTATATATACCAAGGAGACATTTTCATTTTGAATCATCTTGTACTTGAACATTTAAGTGGGGTAAAAGGAGCTTGCCCTCTTGAAGAGGCTTATTATCTAAAATCATCTCTTTCTCAAGGTGTTGAGTACTTTTTCTAAGGTTTTTCTATGCTATATTGATATTTGGTTCTTAACATATGGTATCAGAGCTCAAGGTCTTGGGGTTTTGCTACTACATATGAGACACCTTAGAATTTTTGCTATAACTTTTTTTCTACAATGTTTCAGAAGGAATGTCTTGGAATATCTTTAGTAGACGGATCAAGGCACATTGGGTTCAAATTTCAGCTCCTAAGGCCTTATACTTTTGGAGATACAGCCTGTACAAGATAGGGTTCTGGAATCATCCTGAACTGAGTCATTGCTGAATTTTAGCTATAAAATATTTTATGCAATGTTTCAAAACCTAAAATCTGGATTCTATTCACAAAAATTAGTAAGGTATCTGTGGTAAAAATTTTAGCTTCTGGGTCATCTTAAATTTTTAGATACACCCTGTGTACGATAGGGTATCTGACTAGTCCTATTGACTAGTATCAAGAAGGTGTTCCAGGTAAAACAATCATAAATTCTTCCTAGAGTATCCAAATTGAGTGGGACTGGTTTCATTGGATCGTGGACAGTCTTTATTACTTCTAGTACGATTTTTAGAATTTAATATCAATTATTTTGTGTGGGGCACGCTATACAAGTGAGATATCCTGGAAAGGCCAAAAATTGGCAAGTTGTGGAGAAGTTACCGTAAATTCCACTTGGCACATCCAATTTTGATCAGACCTGTGGCATTGTAGAGAAGAAATATCAGAGAACTACATAAAAGAAATTTTCATACCCAGAAGGGCCGAAACTTGGGAGATACAACAGAAGAAAGAGTGTCTAGCAGAACCACCTCAAAATCAAGGTTCAAAAGTGATACTTGGCCAACATGCCACCCAAAAAGGGAACTTCTACACTAAATCATCTTCCAGACAATCCTACTTGGACTCTTGATGAAGGTGAATAAATGCGTAGGGACATAAATGATTTACAAAAGAAGATAGTAACAAAAGATGAACTACAAGAGATGATGGAGGGTTTAAAAGGGGAGATAATGGAAGTATTGAAAAATTTCGTAACAGAGAAGACACCTGAAAGTGAAAATGCATCCCATGAAATTCATGATGAGGACACAAGGAAGGTGAATCAAGAATGGAGAAACTCCAACTTTGGTTTGAATACCAACCACGTTCCTAATATTGATATGAGGAAGTTTGATGGCAAGGACCCAATCACATGGATACTTCAAATGGAGCAATACTTTGATCTCCATAATGTGCCACATACACAAAAGCTACGAATTGCTTCTTTATATTTAGAACCTAATCAATTTGTATGGTATCAATGGATTTTTTCCCGTAGATCACTCGTCACTTGGACAATTTTCATGGAAGAAATGATAGCACACTATGAGGATACAAGGAGCAATACCTTCTTTAGCCAATTGATAAATCTCAAGCAAAAGGGTTCAGTTACCGAGCACATTGAGAACTTCCAAAGATTGA
>ML793688.1:276799-296871 GCA_009831015.1 Picea engelmannii | reverse complement strand
AATCATATTGTACTTGAACATTTAAGTGGGGTAAAAGGAGGTTGCCCCCTCGAAGAGGCTTATTATCTGAAATTATCTCTTTTTCAAGGCGTTGAGTACTTTTTCTGAGATTTTTCTATGCTATATTGATATTTGGTTCTTAACAACTTCCCGGTATATTTCTTTGTCTTTCTGGTGTCCTTCTTTGCTTGCGGCTTGGACTAGTTGTCCTGATACTATCCATCTTTGCTTTGTCCTCTGTTCTGTGGGTTGGGGTCGCTCTTTCCTGGATTTTTTTGTGTGGGGTTCCCAGGCCCAAATTGTCGCGTCTTTTGTTTGAGCATCTGCTCGATTTTAATGGCATATTGGTAGGTTGTGCCCAAGGATGAGATGTCCAGAAATTCCATTTTGATTTGGATGTATCTATGCAGAGCACCATGATACTTGAGCACCATATGTCGCTCTGAATATTTGATACCTAGCTTGGTGCGCAAGGTATGGAAGATATTTGTGAAATTTGGCACTGCTTGGTCTCTTTCTTGTTGCAGTGTGGTCCATTTGGTATACAAGTCGTCATAACTTCCGACAGGGTAGTATTGTTCCTTAATAGCATCCCTGAAGGATTCCCAGGTGGTCGTGACTGTAAATAATGAGGGTTCCTCTATTTCCTTTTTCTCACAGAAATTTTCCCACCAATATTTGACATGGGGAACGACTTTGAGGAGCACAAAAGTAATATTTTCTCTATTTGAAAAGTTATGGATAGAAAAATACCCTTTTAGTAGATTCAGCCACTTTTCTACAACATCTGCATCTATATGAACTTCAAATATGGGAATATCGAAGTTTATTTGTACCTTGAAGGGGGTGACGCCTCCACTCAAAGAATATGTGTCGCTTGTTGGTAGTCGCCGAAGGATTTGCGTGAAACTGTCCATCATCTCGTTCCTTTGTTGCGTGAGAGATTCCTTAATCAATAGTTTGAAAGGATATCTTGTGTCGTCATATTTATTTTCTCCTACCATGAGAGGTCGCTTGGGCGTGCAAGAGATTTTTTTCTCAAGAGAAACAAACTCGAGACCCAACTCTTTGTACTCCGACCTCATTGGGGACATGCATTAAGACGACAAGGAGCAGACCGCTCTTATACCACTGATCTTAAGACGACAAGGAGCAGACCGCTCTGATACCACTGATCTTAAGACGACAAGGAGCAGACCGCTCTGATACCACTGATCCAAATTTTATGAGAAGAACTAAATGAACAGATTAGTAACAGGTGATTAACACAAAATAACAGAGATACAATAAAACTGGTTTTCTATTCAATAAGGAAATAAGTTGAAACTGTACAATGCAGCGGAAACAAGCTTGTTGGAATTGTGGCGACTTATCTCTGAGAAGATATGTGACGGTTGCGCTCATTCGCAATAAGATGATTACAATGAGGCTCTGAAGGCCTTTTTACAATAAACAGGAATTCCAAAAACCCTAGACATCCAAAAACTTAACCCTAGGAGATGAAGCACCAAAAGTAATATGGGCCCCATTTGGGTAAGTTAGTACATCAACTTCCTGGGATTGTAACTTTTGCATACAATCTTCGTTTTAGGCGTATGCTAGCCCGTTGGAAAGGTATCGTCGAGGAGATTCATTTTTTGGGAAATATCAAAGGAAGTGCCATATTTCTCCTCATTTTCCTAAAAAACATCATTTAGGGCCTCAAAACAGCTCCGGAAGTGAAAAACTGCTAAAAATAGTAAATTACCAAAATTACCAAAAAATTGTTTTGAGCCAGTTGGAAAAGCTGGGTGGCCACCGATATCCACCTGGATCACTTGTGTAGGGAATATTCCCATGATATGGGTGTGTCATTTCTATCTGAGACATAGATGGAACGTTGTGTGCCCCTGTGTAGGGAAGATGCCCATGAGATGGGTGTGTCATTTGAGATGAAACGTTGTGTACCCTTGTGAGGGGTGAAGGAGCCCATGTGTTGGGTTTATTGTTCTCCTCTGTGTAGAGAGTTGAGAAAATGTGGAACTCCAGATGATTCTCCTGTGAGACTCAGTGAGATAGAGATCTACTAAGTAGGATGTCCATGTGGTTGAGCACAGGTGGATGTGATCTTAGTGGTTGAGCACTAGTGAGTGTGTGTCCAGATGATTCTCTTGTGAGACTCAATGAGATAGAGATCTATTGATTTGGACATCCCTGTTATTGAGCACAGGTGTACATACCCCTATTGGCTGAGCACTAGTGGGTGTGTGAGATCCCTTACTATATTGTCTAAGAGTCAAATTTACCTGTAACCCTAATTGTGATGTAAAGGGTACAGGTCGTCCCCACCATAAAGTGAAAGATAATTAATGTAAAAGATAATTAATATGGTAATTATTAATTATATTATAAGTTATTGAGGTCAGCCCTATTTTTCCAATAGACACCACTTTTGATGTGTCCAGTCTGATATAAATAAAGGTGATTTCCCCATTGAGGAAACATAACACACATGTGATTTTAGAAATTTCAGCAAGTACAAGTTCTAGGGCTAAATTGCGCACCTCTCTTGGGCGCTAGCCTTCTTTGTTTTTTAGAGCACCCTTTTGTGTGCTAGGTCTATGGTGTGGGAGGTATTTCTCTTGAGAATATAGCAAAGGATTGGCTAGTTTGTTTTCCCTTGTTGAGAAGGGTTTCCCGGGATACTTCTTGTGTACTTGTGCATGGTATTTCTTCTTGTGATCTTGATTACTGCAGCAAATTGTTTATGGTGTAGCTGCAATTGTCTATGGTTCAAGTAAAATGCTAAAATTGGAATAAACTTCATGCTTGAGCATAGCCTAGTGAAAAATAAACATGGTATCAGAGCATAGGTCTTGAAGAACCCATTGCAAAAGAAATCAAAGCAAGTTGTCCTTTTCTTCTGTAGTTTTGTACGACCCTCTAGGGTTTGTTGCAATTCCATACGGCCCTCCTTTTCTAAGGTGTTTCAGTACCTTAAACTTGGATGTTGGGGCTAAAATTTGTACAGGAGTGTACGGCCTACTTTAGCGCACCTCCAGCAAGCTTCAGATTGTATTTCCGAGCATTTTGTATTTTTGACCCTAGGGTTTCACAAATTTCCACAGAAATTTTAGAATTAGAGTTTCTACAGCTCATTGAAGAAGATCTTCAGCTCACTAGTGTTCTTCTAATTTTCAATGCTTATTGTTGGCAGTCATAATCCCAACAAAACCTAAGGTTGATAACCTAGCCTAGCCGTTAGGTTTTCTAGCCCAGTTGATAAGGGTTTGTGAAGAATCTAAAAATATGGTGAACAGAACTATGATGGAAGACAAGCTTGATGGATCAAGAAAATACAGTTCCTGGAAGCCAATACTTTAGAGAAATGAAGACATCAACATTTTAGAAATCTCGGGTATGGTTCTTATTAATGATGATACTTGGCTAATTGACATTGGTTCCTCCAGGCACATGACCAATTTTAGAGATCACCTGATTAATCTTGTTGAGAAAGAGACTAATCTACATGTTGTCCTTGGAGATGATGCCAGATATATTGTGAAAGGGGTTGGAACTTCTACCTTCCAAGAATATTTTGACATGCATATTCAACTAAGTGAAGTACTATATGTACCTAGGATGAAGAGGAACCTTGTCTCGATTTCTGCCTTAGAGGACAAAGGCTACAAGGTCACCTTTTCCAAAGGAAAATTTCCTGCATGGCACAAGGACTCACATATGAATTTTGCTAAAGTAATTGGTGTTCGAGAAAAAAGCTTATACAGATTGACCATCAGACCAGTCTAGGCCCTGTTACATGATACTATCCACTTGAGTAATCTATGGCATGGGAGACTTTCTCACATTCATTATAGATCTCTTCCAGCTCTAGGGAAAATGGTAACAAGCCTTCCATAGATACATATTCAGCATAGGTGTTTGCAGAGGTTGTGCCCTTGGAAAGAATGTCAAAGGGTCCTTCTTCAACAGTGACAATAGATCCAAGGAAATATTGGACTTGATACATTCAGATGTGTGTGGGCCAATGAATGTTGCCTCCCTGAATGGATATTTGTACTATGTACTCTTCATAGATGATCACTCTCGGAAAACTTGGATTTAATTCTTGAAGAACAAGGATGGAGTCCTTGCAAAATTTCATGAATTCAAAGCTTGGGTTGAGAACTTGACCAAAAGAAATATCAAGGTACTAAGATCAGATAATGGAGGAGAATACACCTCCAAGGATTTCAGCAATTTTTGTATTGAAGCAGGGATCAAGAGGGAGTACATGGTTCCTTACAACCCTCGGCAAAATGGGGTTGCGGAGAAGAAGAACAGAACCATCATCAAGGCAACCAAAGTGATGATACGTGATCAGATTCTACCTCTGAATCTATGGGAAGAACATAACTCCCGAAGAAGCCTTCCTCAGAGTGAAGCCTGAGATTGGACACTTCAGGATATTTGGGTGCCCAGTATATTTTCATGTACCCAAAGAGAAGAGATCCAAGCTATACCCTTTAGGGAGAAAGGGTACATTTGTGGGATACAATGAATCTTCGAAGTCATATCATATCTACATCCTTGGTCAGAGAAAGATTGAGATAAGCAGAGATGTTATCTTTGAAAAAGAGATATCCTTTCAAAGATCCATAGAATCTCATATGGTGATCGACAGTGAGATAGTACCTTCTCCCCCTTCAGTAGTTCACAGGGAGACAAACATTATTCCAGTTGCTCCATCTGCTTCAGTTGATATCCCTAGAGATATTGTAGTAGGGAATCAAAGGCCTACCTGGGCTCGACAAACTCTGCAGGAGGCAGAGGGACATACAGCCCCTCAAGGCACATCCCGAGAGAGAAAGAGACCAAAGATATTTTCAAGATACTTTTCATCCATGAGCCACATCATTGATTCTAAGCCTTCTTTATATGGAGAAGCAATAGGTGAACAGGTATGGCAAGATGCCATAAAATAAGAATACCAGTCTATATTAAAGAATGATGTATGGGATATTGTTCTGAGACCAGAAGGGAAGTTTGTTGTGACTTCCAAGTGGATCTATAAGATCAAGCATGTAGTTGATGGAAGTATCGAGAAATAAAAAGCGAGATTTGTAGCCATAGGATTCTCACAAGTAGAGGGAGTTGACTATGATGAGACATTTTCTCTAGTAGCCCGATACACTTCCATCTGTACTATCATTGCACTAGCTGCATCCATGGGTTTGAAACTACATCAGATGGATGTAAAGACAACCTTTCTCAATGGTGATATTGAGGAAGAATTTTGTATTGAGCAGCTAGAAGGATTCATGATACACAATGAGAAATCCCATGTGTGCGGTTTGAAGAAAGCCATGTATGGACTAAAGCAAGCACCTCGTTCTTGGTATGAGAAAATGGATGGATTCTTGATGAGTTTGGGCTTCAACAAAAGTGTTGTTGATCCAAACCTATATTATTGTATTTTTAGTAACGAGTTCTTAATCTTGGTCCTATATGTGGATGACTTATTCCTCACTAGTTTAGAAAGACTTATTATTGAATGCAAGCAAGCATTGACTGCTAAATTTGAGATGAAGGATCTGGGTATGGTGCACTACTTCTTGGGACTAGAAGTATGGCAGAGGACTGATGATATTTTCCTGAGTGAAGGAAAATATACATTGGATATATTGAAGATGTTCGGTATGACAGAATGCAAATCCATGCCTACATCGATGGTGATGGATTTGAAGAAAATGAATGATGTTGATTTCGACAAGATTGATCCACACTTGTACCGACAACTGATTGGATCACTGATGTATTTGGTTAACACTTAACACCAAACCTTGTATATGTTATCCAGTGAATGTACTTAGTCAGTTCATGAGTCAACCGAGAGAGACTCACTGGATAGCAGCAAAACATGTATTGAGATACCTATGAGGCACAATTGGATATGGCATGAGATATGCCTCCAGTGTAGACTTGAGTTTGCAGAGATATTCCAATGCAGATTGGGCAGGGAGCGTAGTGGACCGGAAGAGCACATTCGGTTGTTGTTTTACCTTAGGGTCTACCATGGTTTTTTTGGTGCAATAGGAAATAGAGCTATGTGGCCTTGAGTACCGCAGAATCATAGTATATAGCGTTGAGTGTGGCAGTCCGCGAAGCAGTGTGGCTTCGCAAGCTTCTGACATATTTATTTGATAATGACATGGATCCTACCATTATTCATTGTGATAACCAGAGTTGTGTGAAGCTCTCTAAGAAAATTGTAATTTGTGTTTCACAATAGATCGAAACACGTTGAGATAAAATATCACTATATCATAGACATGGTGCAGAGGAAATAAGTACACGTGTAGTACCTTCCTACACATGACCAGATTGTAGATATCTTCACCAAACCGCTTGTCAAGATGAAGTTCGAGTATTTTCGTGAAAGACTTGGCCCAGTGGAGAATGCCTCCCTAGATGAGAGGGAGTGTTGATTATTACAGTTGCGTGAGACATCCTCCAGGACACAGACTGGGTGAGTCAGCCTGTGAGAGAGCCCATGAGTTGGGTGTACCCATGAGATGGGTGTGTTGTTCCTCTCTAAGATAGAGATGGAACGTTGTGTGCCCCTGTGTAGGGAAGATATCCATGAGATGGGTGTTTCATTTCTCTCTAAGATAGAGATGGAATGTTTTGTGCCCCTATGTAGGGAAGATGCCCATGAGATGGGTGTGTCGTTTGAGATGAAACGATGTGTACCCCTATGAGGGGTGAAGGATCCCATGTGTTGGGTTTATTTTTCTCCTATGTGTAGAGAGTTGAGACAATGTGGTACTCCAGATGATTCTCGCGTGAGACTCGGTGAAATAGAGATCTGTTCAGTAGGATGTCCATGTGGTTGAGCACAGGTGGACATGATCTTAGTGGTTGAGCACTAGTGAGTGTGTGTTCAGATGATTCTTCTGTGAGACTCAATGAGATAGAGATATGTTGATTTGGACATCCCTGTGGTTGAGCACACCTGGATGTTGAGATGGGTGTGTCGTTTGAGATAAAACAATGTGTACCCATGTGAGGGGTGAAGGAGCCCATGTGTTGGGTTTATTGTTCTCCTATGTGTAGAGAGTTGAGACAATGTGGTACTCCAGATGATTCTCCTGTGAGACTCAGTGAAATAGAGATCTATTGAGTAGGACGTCCATGTGGTTGAGCACAGGTGGACGTGATCTTAGTGGTCGAGCACTAGTGAGTGTCTGTCTAGATGATTCTCCTATGAGACTCGGTGAGATAGAGATCTGTTGATTTGGATGTCCCTGTGGTTGAGCACATGTGGACATTCTCCTAGTGGTTGAGCACTAGTGGGTGTGTGAGATCCCTTGCTATATTGTCTATGAGTCAGATTTACATGTAACCCTAATTGTGATGTAAAGGGTACAGGTCAGCCCCACCATAAAGTGAAAGATAATTAATGTAAAAGATAATTAATATGGTAATTATTAATTATATTCTGAGTTATTGAGGTCATCCATGTTGTGCCAATAGACACCACTTTTGATGTGTCCAGTATAATATAAATAAAGGTGATTTCCCCATTGAGGAAACACAACACACATGTGATTTTGGAAATTTCAGAAAGTACAAGTTCTAGGGCTAAAGTTTGCACCTCTCTTGGGCGTTAGCCTTCTTGGTTTTTGAGAGCACCCTTTTGTGTGCTAGGTATATGGTGTGGGAGGTCTTTCTCTTGAGAATATAGCAAATGATTGGTTGGGTTTTCTTCCCTTGTTGAGAAGGGTTTCCCATGATACTTCTTGTGTACTTGTGCATGGTATTTCTTCTTGTGATCTTGGTTACTACAACAAATTGTTTATGGTGTAGCTGCAATTGTATATGGTTCAAGAAAAATGCTAAAATTGGAATAAACTTCATTCTTTAGCCTATCCTAGTGAAAAATCAACATCTTTTACTAACTTTTATTAAATTATCAAATCCTATGTGTCCCATTCTTATGTGCCACTAATTTTCCTGAGCCTTATTTTCTAATTTCACATTTTTTAGAGTCAAATATGAGTATGTGTCCTTGATCACATGTTTGGCTGACACTGAGGAGATTAGGCTTCGAATTTTCAACTAATAGCACATTTTATTCTTTAGCTCTGCTATTGCCCAGACTGAATGTACTCTTTCCAAGTATCTTGGCAAAGACATCATCTCCAAAAGTAACCCTTCATTTTTCTTTCCTTTTCAGACTAAGGAATTTGTCTTGATCTCTGTCATATGCTTTGAACATCCATTGTTGGCATACCATTAGCTTCTTTTGTTTTTAGCATATAAGGCTACCTTAAATTCTATTTTATTTTTGTCTATTGCTTTTTTTTTCCATGTCATTTTATGCTTTTCTTATTGAATGTTGGAAGTCTTCATGAGATGCTTTGGTAGTCTACAATCACTAGCTTTGTGACCATAATTGTTGCAATTGTAACAGTCAACATTGTAATCTTGTAATGGAGAGAATGAATTATATTTTATATTCCTTTTATTATTATTATTCTTGATGTTCTTATAACCATCTTTTTGAACACTTTTATGATTGTTCTTTCCATAAGCTCTACAATGTAATGTTTTATGCCCAAAATTATTGCAAGAGAAGCAATAGCCAAGAAAGAGATGTTGATAACTTTTGGGGGGAGTTCTTCTTGTAGTTGTATTCCTTCTATATTCATTTGATTTTGAAGGCAGAGCAAGTTTTTGTTGATTTGAATCAGTCTTTATTTTGGTTTCTTTCTTTTTGAAAGAGGTCTTAAGGGAAGCTGCATAAATTTTTGGATTTTTATCAGTTTCCTGAGATGTAGAGTTAGATCCTTTGTTAGATTCTTTTGATCATAACCCAATCATGTCTTATTTCTTGATGACCTTTGATTATTAAGAATATCATTATATTTTTGAATTGTTTTCAAATATCAATTGAGTGTTTCCTTTCTCAAGTTCCCTTTTTAGAAAAACAATTTCAGCCTCTAGTTTTTCACAATCTTGTTGTTTTTCATTGAGTTGTTTACTTATGAACTCTTCAATTATTTTAGATTATTGGAGTTGAGTCTTCAAATCATTGATGATTTATTTTTATTCCTTGATGGTTTTTGAAACTTCCTTTTCTCTTGATTTTTGTTTTTCTTCATATTCTAATAATTGTTCTCTTAATGATTTATTCTTCCTTTTATATTTTCTCAGTTCTTGGAGAGCACTAATAAGTTCTTCTTCAAGGTCTACTTCTCCTTCGACTTAAGAGTTTCCTTCATTTCCAAGATTATCATCAACATCATTATTTTGAGTTTTTATGCCCATAAATAGAAGTTATGTCTCCTCATCTTCACTCATGTCAAATGAACTATTGTCTTCTTTGGAGTAAAAGTTATTCTTTTTCTTGTAGAATTTCTTCGTGTTTCTAGTATTGCCTTTATGTTCCTTATGGTTGTGAGTTTCTTCATTATCACTATCCTCCTGCTTGGAATAGGGACATTTGGAGGCAAAATGCCCAATTTTTCCACAATTGAAACATTTGAGAGGTAACTTCCCTTTGTATTTCCCAGAACCTTTTTAAGTTTCCTTATAAAGTTATCTTCTTCTTCATATAAGATGTCTGAGTGATTTTCATTTGGCACATGATCATGGTTCTTTGTTTCTTTTGATGCTTTAAAGGTTGTTTCCCTTTTTGATGGCCTTTCTTGCCATGTTCTCATTTAATAGGCTATAGGAATCCCATGAAGTTCATCCATTGTAAGTTCGTCAAGGTTTTCTCGATCTTCCAAGGTAGATACCTTGGCATCATATCTCATTGGTAATGTTCTTAACACCTTTTGAACAATAATTTTGTCTTCTAAATATTATCCCAAAGCTCTAATTGAATTGACAATTTAATCCACTCTTTGAAGATATTCTGCAATGTTTTCTTCCTCTTTCATCTTCGTACTTTCAAACTACCCTCTGTATGTTTAAAGTTTTTCTTTCTTGACTTTGGAATATTATCCATAGATGATTTGAAGTTTGTCCCAAATTTCTTTTGTTAATTTACAATGCATCACTTTTAAAAATATAGAGTTTGTTAATCCACCCAAAATTGCATTAACAACCCTTGAATTATCATTACAGAGTTTCTTTGCAACAATGTATGAAGGTGCAGTAGGTAGTTCTTTGTAAACATTTACCACAGATAACCAAACATCACATCCAAGAGCCATTAGGTAACTTCTCATCCTTATACTCCAAAATGCATAATCATCTACTTTGAACAATGGTGCTTCATTAGAGGACATTCCTTCTTGTTGATTCATTGTGATCTCAAAATCTTCCTTCTGGTGGTTAGACTATGGTGAAGGAATCTCTCTCTGATACCAATTGTTGAAATTTTGTTCAATACTAAAAGAGGGGGTGAATCAGTATTGCTTCTTTTTCACAATTTTAATTAATTCTTTAATTTTCAAGATTATTAACCATAACAATTGATCAATAAGAAAATATAGTACACATAATTTTTAAATGTAACAATCATAAAAAAATATATATATTTCTTTTACAAGCTACAACTTGTAGGAGACACCAATATCCCTTCTTTTGAGCACCAACTCAAGGAGACCCAATGCCCTATTTTCAAGCACCAACTTGAGGAAGTTGCAACTCCCTATAGATCAAGCTCCAACCTGTAGAGGACTCCAATCCTTTGTTTTCAAGCAACAACTTGAGGAAGTTGCAACTCCATGTTGTTCAGGCTCCAACCTGCTGAGGAATCCAATCCTCCCTTGCTCCTCCCTTCCACTCTCACTTCATGTTTTTGTTTCAGGTGTCAAATTCTTCCTTGGATTGTGCCTCTATTTTGTTCTTCCGAATTAACTTCTAGAGACACACTTTCCTTTCATAATGATTATATGTTTATATAGTCTTCCAATAGGTATATGACACTGAAACATTGTTTCTCTTTATATGAACCAATGTACCTCTTCATTTATTTTAAAAATAATGTTGTCATTTCTATTGTAATTAAAAAATGGCTTTTAAAAAAAAGACTTCAAAATCCCTTGTAAGTTGTTCATCATTTATCCCTTCACTTGCCAAAAAAGCCTCGTAGAAGTAATGGAATGGTTGGGTGCTTTGATACGAGAGGTTCTATCTTTCAATCTTTTATTTAGTCGTCAGAATTTGTTTTAATCAAATATGCAAAGTAGTAACCATCACGAATTGCCCATTCATGCTAACTCATTGTGAGAGTATCCTAATCTATAACATAATTATAAGACTTAATTGAGGTTTTTGTCGTTCTCGATTTGGCCAAATCTCTTTGAATAACCAGTCTTCGTCGAATCTCTTCGTTGGACCTTCATACATATAACCTAACATTATGCCTGAATGCTTCAATAACTAGTGTCGCGACATTTTATTATTACCAAGTGACCACACTTTGTAACCAGGTGCTCTCCCGGTTAGCACTTTAACTACTTCAAAACTCCATATGACTTTGACCTATGACCGAGAGAGAGCACGAGCAGTGCTTACCTAGGTGCCAATCAAATCAACGGTTTGAATTTGATCAAGTATTGAGTGGATGGTCTAGTCTTATCTAGGCGCTAATCAAATCGATGGTTGGGTTTTAATCAACGATTGAGTGGACGGTCTACATGAATTTTTCATTTGAAACATGGACTTGAATTATTCCCAAGCCAAAACACGATAACAGTTAACGTTAACACGTGGATAATTAAATTTATCATAATACACTTTCATGCATTTTGAAATGTGAATTAGATCAGGGTCATTGATTTGGGATTGCTCCAGATCTGATCTACTTACACTCAATAATCATCATTCATTGTTATTTCAATCGCAAATTTGATTCGGGTCATCCGATTGTGTTCCCATTCTGATCATTGTCATCCATTTCGACCATCACTATAGACTCTACCAAATGATTTCATTTGTATGCAACATTTGCTAAGTGTCACCCCCAACTTTGCTTGGGTAGTCTCGATGTTGTTGGAATCATAGGTTAAGATAACAAATTTGAGTTTTCTATAATTTTTATGTTCTTGTGTTGATGATTGGAATTTTAATGAAGACACAGACTTAATGGAGTAGACATTAAAAACAATTTGAGATATGGCCTGGAGGAAAGATGTTAATCCTGTCACAGATCAAAGTTTACTGGTGGTTTTTGTTACAATAGCACTAACCCAATGATCTAAGGAAACAATTTGTGCCAATGTTGTATTCATTGTTTCAGTAGATGGTAAAGACATAGGCATAAAAGTAGACAGAGCTCCATTGTAAAAAAAATCATGATATCTTCAAGGATGAACAACATACTTTTGTTGGGACATTTCTCATTTCCGGTGCCACTTTTAATAAACCTTGTCTTATTAATTCCCCCATCCATATTTGATTATCCATTTATAATGATGACCATATTGACTCTCTTTGACAACAATGCCAACTCCATAACACCATGTCCAACATTCTCCCCCTTTTTACATCAATGACAACACCATAACATGACATCAATGCCAACACCATAACACCATGTCCAACATAAAAAACCTCCCTTCCTTCTCTTCATTAAAATCCATTCTTTCAAGATATTATGCATAACTTCCAACTGATATCTCCTTATAGGTCTTAAACAATATCTTCAATTTTGAAATTTAAATTTAACTTGGCACACTTTATAATTATTTATATATTATTTTTCACCGAAATTTTACTTACATTTAAAATAATGATCAACCTTACACTATGTTCTTTCTTCACTTTCTTTTATTGATCGAAACTAAGGGATTAATTTTATAACTCTTTAATTGAAACTTGGAATATATGTTTGATGATAATATTTGACCTTATTAAGAATGTAGTTTAAGAATGGAAATGCTTTCACCCTTTGTTTACTTTAACAATAAATCTCTCTCTCTCTCTCTCTCTCTCTCTCTCTCTCTCTCTTAAATTCCATTAGAAAAATAAACTTGACCATAGATCAATGAAAAAATCAAAAAAGAAAAGAAATTACTTGATCACAAGCCAACGGAAAAACCACTCTGATACGAATTGGAGTAAACCTCTTTGTCACTTCACCTGAGAATCCATTATAACAAGGAAAAATATATATACTCCTCAAGGGATAAATAGTTATTATTCATTATTAATTGAAAAGTTTTTTAGATAAAATGGGTGTGCACATAAGTACACATAGTGGTGATAAGTCATGTTCTTGGAAAAGGGTGTGACTGATCATTATTACATATTAATGACTACATTACATAATAATTTTCATATGACTATTATGGCATGATATTTAGTTATCACATTATGATCATAGATCTAATATACCTTAGTTATATTACAAAAGCTTGCTTACCCTAAATTATCCTCCTTGAGAATAGAATAATGAGAACAAGATGGTCAACTCCCAATCACATATGGAGAAAAATTTAACACATTTGGAGGGAAAGAGGAATGAGTCTTAGACACCTGATCATTCATCACTCCAAGATCCACATCATTGTAGGTTCAACTAAGGACCAAGGAACTACTTAATTCCCAAGATAAATATGAGGAAGTTTTATGGTAATGATTGATAGCATGGATGTTATAGATGGAGCAATTCTTTGATATACACTAATTTCCATCTTTACAAACATAACTATTGCATTCTTATACTTAGAATCTGATTAATTTTTGTGGTATGAATATCTCCATGACCATAAAATGGAATCTATTATTTCTTGGTTCATTTTTATGGATGAATTGATAGCACATTGTGGGTATTTTAAGAGCAACACCTTCTTTATCCAATTGATAAATTTCAAGCAAAGAGGTTTGGTTACTTAACACATTCAAAAATTTCAAAATGTTTGTCTTAGAGTGAAGAACATTCAAAAGGATAATTTGTTGGATTCATTTTTGGGCATTTTAATGGATATAAATCAACATGAGGTGTGTCTCTTAGAGACTAAATCCCTGGAAAATGATTTCATTTTGGCAAGAAGAGTTTTAAGTAAAAATATGGTTCATAGAAAGGTTTCCACTAATAGCTATAGAGAGCATAATGTTCCCACTTCTAACCTCACTCAACCTATAAGGTTGACGCCTTGGCAATTAGATGAAACAAGAGAAAATGGACTATGTTTCAATTGTGGAAGCAAGAACAGTGAGGGACATATGTGCAATGACAATAAATTATTATACATAGATTGTAAAGAGGAATAAAAACAAGAGCTATAACCTTCTCAAGATCCATAATTACAAGTGACTACTCCAACCATATATGGTCATGCTCTGGTTGACTTAAGCACTCCTCAAACTCTCAAGATAGAAGAATTTAAAAATAAAAATAAAAAAATCAGGGTGTTGATTGATTTTGATCAATTACTTTATATATCCAACACCAAAGTTTCAATTAATAATTGTAGAAGGAGGTGCCATCAATTATTTAGGAAGGTACAATAGTATTAAGCTCACTATGGGAAATTATTTCTTGGATAGCCTAGTGATAGGAATCCAAATGGGGGTGATAATGTGGTCTTGGTGCTTCAATGGTTGTAATCATTGGGAACAATGGCTTCTAATTTTTAGAAACTTTTCATGATATTTTCCTCAACATGTAAGAGAATTTACCTCATGGGTATGCAAGGGAAACCATCTAAAGTGATAAGCTCTAATAGAATGAAAAAACTCTTAAAAAAGGGACACCCTAGTGTAATTACATATTTGTGCTCACTATATGTTCAAAAATCTAAACCCTTTGTGCCCTTGGATCTCCAAAGAGTTATCAACAATCATTACAAGGTATTTTTTGAGATGCACAAAGGTCTTTTGCATGATTAAGATCGTGATCACATTATTCAATTGATCCCCAAGATCCTTTCTCCTAGAATCCAACCTTACATACACCCCCATGCTTAGAAGAGTGAGATTAAGCAAATGGTTCAAGAAATGCTAGAGGTTGTCATCATTCGACTTGGCCCAAGTTCTTTCTCTTCACTAGTGTTGATTGCTTACAAAAAGGATTGTTCAATGCATATGTATCCTAATTATAGAGATCTCAACAAGATCACCATTAAATATAAGTTTCATATCCTTGGCATTGATGAATTATTAGATGAATTGTCGGGAATAATTGTCTTCACTAAGTTGGATCTCCATTTGTGATATCATCGGATTAGAACAAATGAAGAAGACATTCCCAAAACAACCTTTAAAACACATGAAGGTCATTGTGATTTTTTGGTGATCTCTTTTGGCCTTACTAATGCATCTTCCACATTTCAAACCTTAATAAGTTGTATTTTCAAACCCTTCCTCATAAAATTTATGTTGGTGATTTTGAATATATATTAATTTATATCAAATCTTGGGAAGAGCATGTACAACATGTTGACATGGTCTTAAAACTATTGGAGGAGCGAAAACTATATGCAAATAATTTCAAGTATGCCTTTGGGGTTTAGGAAGTAAAATGAAAGGAAATAAAAATGAGAGAGAAATAAAATAATCAACCAGCAACAATACAACACATAAATCATGCACCAAATGTAACCTGGAAAACCCAAACCGAGAAAAACCAACCAATTAGATCTATCAGTTCCTTCACCGCTCACATCCCGGCACATTACAATGGAGTCTCCTAAGCGTATTTAAAGGATTCATTACATGAAATACCACAGCATCAATACCATAGGTCACCAATACCATGTACCCAAAACCACTAATGTTGACCTAAGAACTTTGACTATTTTTATCGAGTCAAGTTTAACCTAACATCCCCCCCTTCAAACTTGACTTGGGGTTTCCCTTGACCAAATCCAACCAAACTGGCCAAGTGAGTCTGCATCGCTCACCTTCAAGCCCTACCCCCCTCAAATTTATCTAGGAATCCTGCATGCTCCTCCCTATCACCTAGGTATATGTCTAGAATTTATCGATAAGTTACCAGGGGTACACATGTCTGACCAGAACTTACAGTCATATTCCGATTTACATGCAATATATATTTTCAAATTCATTGTGATTTTTTTTTTAATTTCAATGTTGTTATTCTGACATTTATGCCACCATCCTCTTGCCTTCTCACACTCTGAGCCCCTTCATATTGATGCTCTTCTCAGCCCACTGAAACCATTGGGTTGATGCAGATCCGCCTTCATGCTCGACAAAAATCCTTGACAATCAACTTACGTCAAGAACAACAGTAACAAAATACTCACAAAAGTGTTATTATTCTTCTTCCTTAGACTTCACCCCTGCTATAACATCTTCAATCTTACCGCCCCCCCCGAGATTTTAGGTCGAGAACCTTCTGGAACATTCTCATATTTCAAGCCCTCTCCAACCAAGATCAAGGGTTTTTCATCCTCCAGTATTCTTTATTCCCTTAGATATCCTCAAAACCCTCGATATATGTTATGAAACTTCCCTCTTGTGGCCTCAATTCTTTATTCATCACCTAAATCCACTTCCTCCATCGTTGATTTGAAATCCCTAGATTTGTACTCTATCAGTCATGTCACAAGGCACTCATACACATAAAGATCCTCCCTTCCAAGCGTTCATTCATCTGGATCAATTGATTTCCTATGCTATCACTTCTCTTCAGCCTTGAAAGCAGGCTCCTTCTCCATGGGTTTCTTTTATGATTCTTCATTGGGTTCCTCTCTGCTACAACATTCTTCTCACAGTAGACCAGCCATAGTCCTCTTCTTCTTCTAGGTGATGTCCTTCACTTCCATGTGAATTCATAGTCATGTCTCTCATTCTCTCTCACGTTATGCATCTGCACTCGATTATGGCATTCTTCTCCTCTTCTGCAAGGGGGATTTCATCACATTATACACACTCTGCACACTAGCCAAGTGACCCTTCACCACTCACTTGGCCAAGTGACCCTTCACCACTCACTTGGCCAAGTGACCCTTCACCCTCACATCCTGGCATATTACAATGGAGTCTCCTAAGCTTATTTAAAGGCTTAATTACATGAAATACCATGGGTCACCAATACCATGTGCCCAAAACCACTAATGTTTACCTAACAACTTTGACTCATTTACCGATTCAAGTTTAACCCAACATAGAATACTTGGGTCATATTATATCTTTTGAGGCTATCAAGGTGGATCATAACAAAATTAAAGCTATGAGGGAATAGTTAATTCACAAAACCTTCAAGAATATAAGATGTTTCTTAAGATTGATGGGCTACTATCGCAAGTTTGTAAATAACTGTGGTCAAAGAGTTGCACCTCTAACATCGATATTTAAAAAGTATGAATTTTCTTGCACTTAAGAAGCAACCCAAGATTTTGAAAATCTTAAGGAGGATATATGAAGGACTCTTGTCCTGGCCATGCCTAAATTCACAAAAACCTTTATTGTGGAGTGTGATGCCTCGAGGCATGGCACTGGTGTAGTTTTAATATAAGAAGGAAGGTACATTGCCTATGAAAGCCACAAAATTAAAGGAAAGAACTTACTAAACCCATTTATGAATGAAATGTTAGCCATACTACACGTAATTAACCAATGGCACCCTTACCTAATAGGAAGACACTTTAAGGTAAAAATCGATCACAATAGTTTGAACTACTTCTTGGAACAATGACTAACTTCAAAAGATAAACAAAAATGGGTCACGAAGATGCTAGGTTATGACTTTGAAGTTATCCAAAAACATAATAAACAAAGTGTGGTGATGTATCAACTTTAAAGGAAAGAAGAATACATTGAGTCCTTGATTTGTGATATTTCCATTCTACTAGTTATTAGGGTGGAAGAAGCAATGATAAAATGGAAGTATGACTAGAAAGCACAGAATATCATTTAACAACTACAATCGCACCTTATTTCAATATATAAATTTGTGTGGGGGGGATGGTTCACTTTGGTACAATGATCAATTTTATTTATGTAAGAATTCTCAATTCAAACAAAAGGTCCTTTTGGAACTGCACACTTCTCCTGTAGGGAGACACTCAAGATTTTTGAAAACTTATCATAGGAATGAGAAGGATTTTTTATGGGAAAGTCTTTAAACCAATGTTCAAAATCTTGTGGAAAAAATGTTTTAATTGCCAACAAAACAAAGGAGAGACAATCAAGACCCGGGGTCTTCTATAACTAGTATCCATACCAAGTCAGTGTTCAGAAGAGGTCTCAAAGGATTTTATCATAGGTATAACAAAGTTTCAAGGAAATATGTCATCGTGGTGGTGGTGAATAAAAGTATGCCCATTTTTGTTGAATTTCTTGTCCCTTTAAAGAAAGTATGGTAGCTATAGAATTCATGGAACAAATCAAAACCTACATGGGAACCCCAAGAATAATGTAACCAACAAATATCCTATTTTTACAAGTAATTTTTGGACTTACTTTTTTACTTGTTTGGGTACTCAATTGGCTCACAACTCCTATTACCATCCCCAATCTAATTGGAAAACTAATATTGTGATTAAATGTATAGAAGGGTTAACTTCATTGCAATGCATATGTTAATAGTCACAATGGGTTAAGTGGTTTCCCTTGGCATGGTGGTGGTACAACACTTCCTTCCATGTTTCATCCAAACTATCATTGTTTATGGCACTCTATGAGTATCATCTTCCATCCATAATATCACCCTTCAAAAGGAAAGGTAAGGTTCAAGTAGTGGAGGATCAATTAGAGCACCAACAAGATATTCTCCAACTATTAAAGGATAACTTGGCTATAGCACAAAATAGGATGAAACAATCAGCAAATAAACATCATAATGAAAGGAACCTTGAACTGGGGATTGGGTGTTTTGGAGGCTCCAACTATACAAATATATGTCCCTCAAGCAACGAAAGAGGGACAATAAATTAGCACCCAAGTACCATGATCCTTATAAGGTGTTGTAGAGGATTGGAAGTATAAGTTATAAATTGGAGTGCTCGTCGTCTTCATGTGTACTTCTATTCTTACACATTTCTTGTTTAAATAAGGTAATCATTGGCAAGATCCCTATTTATACTATTTTATGAGAGCTTGATGAAGAGGGGAAAATCATACTAGAACATGAAATAGCCATTTAAACAAGATTGAGTGACTACAAAATTTAACAATCATTGAGTACCTATCAAGTGCAAGAACATACCAATAGAAGATGGAACATGGGAAGATGAATTCTTAATATAGAAGCATCCAAAGTTGATCAGCATTGAGGGAAACAATAGTTTGAATGGGAGGGGCATGTTAAGACCATAGCCATAATTAATTAGCATTACATTAATTATAGTTATGTCTGCTTATTATTGTTGCTTTCTAGCCCTGTTTGTTTCCTATGTGTACATCAAGGAGACTCATTTGAATGATGAACTTATCCTGTGCATTTCATATATTTTAAATGGAGGTTTCCCCATTGAAGATGCTTCTTATTCCTTCACTCTTTCACTTGATTTAGGCATGGAATTGATAGATTGGGTCGTCTTGATGCTTATTTGGTTATTCAGTGCATAACACAAAGGCACCTACATTTGATGGTGAGGTTAAATCTAAGTAGGAAGCCAAGGCTTGGTTTCTTGGGATATGAAAATATTTCCAATTTCATCACTATTATGGAAAATGGAAATCTGAAGGCTAGAGTGGCAATATCTAATTTAAACAAAAGAGATTCTATTTGGTGGGATCACCTTCGATGAGTAAAGACGATCAATGAGAGGAATATTGTATTGAAGCAATTCAAGAAGTAATTTTAATAGAAATACTTTTATGATCATTTATTATGAAAGTAAGGTGCATAAATTTCGTTAATTGAAATTGGGGAAAATGACCACGAACGAGTATGTAAATAAATTATTGGAATTGTTGGGGCATATAAAATATATTCTAGACAAAAAGGTAAAATTCAATGTTTCTTAAGTGGACTACCTCAATCCTACATGGATATAATTTAATTTGATGAGCCTCAAACACTAGAAGAGGAAATTAGAAAGACTAAGTATTGTTATGACCATAACAAGAGAAAACCAGAGTTCCACAACACATGGAAGGATAAGAAAAGATAGAATATTGACCAAAGGAAGAATGGGTTCATCTTATAGCCCTAAATT
>ML793688.1:252776-264840 GCA_009831015.1 Picea engelmannii | reverse complement strand
GGGGGGGGGGGGGGGGGGGGGGGGGGGTGTTTGCGATGACTTGAGTCCTTTCGGGGTCGATAATCATCCCTTCGCTTGACACAATAAATCCCAAGAGTTTACCCTGTTCTACTGCAAAGATGGATTTTTTAGGATTTAAGGAGATGTCGTATTTACGACATCGTTGTAGAACGGCTCGTAAGTGAGCTAGATGATCGGTTTTGTTTTTAGAGAATACAGTAACATCATCTAAGTAAACTACGATGAACTGATTGATTAATCCTCGGAAAGCAATGTCCATTTCTCTCTGGAAAGTGGCACCAGCATTAATCAATCCAAAGGGAATTTTTCGATAAGCATAAGTGCCCCACGGGGTATGGAAGGTAGTTTTAAGTTGGTCTGGTGGAGACATCAAGACTTGATTGTACCCCGAGAAACCATCCAATAAGGATAGCCTCTCAGAACCAGATACTTGTTGAAGGATCTGTTCCATGGGCGGGACAGGATAGTTGTCTTTGTCAGACACTCTATTAAGGTTTCGGAAATCGACACAAAGTCGAATTTCCCCACTTTTCTTCCGGACTGGGACAAGGTTAGAAACCCATTGAGTGTGCCTAACAGGAAAAATTATCTTAGCATTTAGGAGCTTATTCAATTATTTTTGAATGGTCGGTTCGAGCTTAGGGTGCATTTTTCTCAAATTTTGTTGAAAGGGTAAGGTTTGAGGCTTCATAGGAATGACATGTTGTATGATGTTAGGGTCGAAAGTTTTAAGGTCATCATACGTCCATGCAAAGACATATTTAAATTCTTTGAACAATTTAATAAATGCAGTTTTTTCTTGTTGAGAACACCCCAACCCTAGATTAATGCACTGCGGATTGTCCTTAATACCTAAGTTTACTTTTTCGTATGATAATGAGGAACTATTGGCTTTACAATTGACCGACTTTTTGAATTTATCTTGAAGATCGTAAAACTTCTCTAATCTAATTACAGATTTAGGGATCGAGTTTACCAAATCCGATGAAGATTCGGGAGTTCTCGGATCTGGTATTACCGTGAAATCGCGCAAATTGTCGTCGTGTGTGCCTTCGTCTATCACCGCGCCTTGAAAAGTTTCTTCCATGTGCAGAAAGTTAATAATTTGTTGATCGTCGTCAAATACTCTCCAGTTCGTGATGTTGTCGGGAACGGATGGTCGGAACAACAGCTCGACGGAGAATGCATCAGGGGACAAGCCTTCTGCAGGAAAGAGTTTAGAAGCTACATTAGCTAATAGATTTGCTTCAGAGTTATTCAATCTAGGAATAGAATTTATATTGAAAGCAACAAACTTATTCATTAAATTCCATACCTCGGATTGGTATCTTTTGAGATGCGGAGAAAGACAGTGGATAGAATCTCTTACCTGTCTAACCACTATTTTGGAGTCGCCAAAGATGGTCAAATTTTGAATGTTCATATCCAAAGCTTTTCTGAGACCTTGCAATAAAGCCTCATATTCTGTAGTATTATTAGTACATTCAAATTCTAACCTACATGCAATCAATGTTTTGTTACCTGTCGGATCGATAATGACGCAGCCTGCTCCATCTCCTTCTTTGGACTTTGACCCGTCAAAATAAAGAGACCAAATTTGATTTCCATCGGGCACATGAGACCGTTGTGTAGAAGCTGTGAGTTGTACATATGCTACAATCTCGGACTGTTGTTCTGGATTGGTGATAGCTGAAGCCTCGGCCATGAAATTGCCGAAGAAGGTGTCCATCCCTTGTACTTCGGGTGAATCAGCAGAAGGTGTAAATGGTTCGTTGGGATCGTTCAAATCTGTGACCGTGAACTTAAGGTAGCGTTCACGATTTATCTTGATCTTATTAGGCTTTCCATTCTCTAGAAGCCATAGGTGAGACCAATCTGTCGTGAAATAACCATGTAGCTGCTTCGACCAGTCCCTGCTTAAAAACAGACCATACACTTCTGGAATATCCACAACAATAATATCAATGACTTGATGAACCTTGGAGTTAGACGATAATCTAATAATCACATTCTTTAGTTCGCCTATAACTTTAACATTGGTCCGGTCAAGTTGTATGATTTTTAAGGTGGAGGGTTCAACTTCAACGTTAATCTTTTGGCATACAGACCATGGAATCACATTGGATGACGCTCCTGAGTCTACCATACAATTGTGCATGTTTCTATTAAAGATTTTGAAAGTTAACAAAAATGGAGGTACATTTTTGCGAGTACTAAGAGTGGTAGCTTGTGGCTTTTTACTCGCAGTTTCTAAAGCTACTTTATCTACATTATTTACATTATTTACATTACTTACAGGAAGGCTTCCTTTATCTTGAGGATCGGGATGGTTTTTAGTGGAAGTCTTCTGAGGAACTTTGTTCTGCACAACCTTGTTACTACTCGAATTACCATTTTTGCCATTCTCTGAGATATTCTGTAACATTTTTTGTAGCAGAAATGGAAATTTCAATATCTCATAAACAGAAATGTTAGCTCTGAACTTTTTAAGATCTTCAACTACATCATAATCTAAGTTGGGGTTCACATTACTCTGTTTAGTCTCAGCTGGTTTAGATTTCTTTGGGGGCAAAGTTGTAGTGTTTTCGGTAGAATATTTGTTGGTTGTCTTACTCCTGGTATTATAGGGATGTACTGTCTCGAAGTTAGCTTGAAAGATGCTATCCGAGAAGTGTCCAAAATGTTTGGAGAAGACTCCTCTTCTTGAACTGTCTCTTGATCAACTGCCTCCTCAGGAATCTCAGGAGGCACCAAGTTATCTTGGGCTTCTAGAATCGTTTAAAGGGCGCATTGTAAACTTTCTAGATTAAGGCCTTCGGTGGTGGGATTAGGTCGGTTGGTAGGAAAAGGATTCCAGAATGGGGGTTTGTAAGGTCCTTTTCTCGAGGAAGCTTCTTCGATCGACCTTTTCAAGTCTATAACTTGATTTAACAGTTTTTGAACAACTTTAGTTAAGTTTTCTAAATCCGAGCTTTCAGGTTGTGTTTTACTTTGAGTAGGTCTGGGTAGGATTTCGATCTTCTTTTTCGAAGAAGAACTAGTCTCTGTTTCGTTGCTAGTAGAGTCTTTAAGACTAAGGATGTCTTTTTCAATCTGGCTGGCCTCCTCGAAGGCTTCTAACAACGTGGCTTTCTTAGATCGTTTAACCTAAATAGTTATACTTTGATGCAAAGCTTTAGTGTAGTATGCTATTATAAGATTCTCGGCGGGCATGGAATCCGTAGGGATTCAATTTTTAAGTGTTAAGAATATTTGATTAAATTCTTTAACTTTTTCATTTGGGTTCATTCTTAAGCTATAAAGGTCCATGACCAAGACTTCCGGAGGCTTACGGTCTCCGAACTTTTCCAAAAAGCATGACTCAAAATTTTTCCAAGACACGATGGTATGGGGTTGCTGGGCAAAGTACCATGTAGATGCATTGCCCTCGAAAGTATAGGGGAACAACCTACAGACAACGTCTTCATGTTCGACATTGCGGAGTCTTATGGCTAACATAAAAATTTTAATGTGATCTTTAGCGATCTGTTTTGAGTCAGGGTCAAACTTGGGAAGCCATTTCTCCAGATGTTTAGGTAAAGGATGATGAGCTCCAGGTACAGCTACTGCATCCTGTTCGAGCCAAGGTCTAGCAGGGTTGTTCTGATTTTCCATTGGTGTACTGGGTGTGGAAGGTTGAGAAGGGGAACTGCCTTCGTCAGAGGAATCTCCTCCAGAAGAGGAAGGAGATGATGGAGGTGGTGAAGGAGGTATTCCAGATCCTCCTGCGACAGGATTTAGGTTTGGATCTGTCGGATTCACAGTGAGATTAGTGCCTCCTAATTGTTCTCTGATATCAGAGAAATCCAAAGGTTGGTCCAACGGACGGTTTGGTTGCCTCAAATGGGCTAAGGCACTATGAGTTCTTATAAGAGATTGACGGACAATCTCTTGTATATCACCACCTGTAGGATTAGGGGTTGTTGGCTCAATTGTGATCTGTGGATCGTCGGTTGATGTGGTTATTGTTTGAAGGGGAATATTATAGTTTGAATGGCTTCTAGTCACTATAGGTGAGCGATTAGGTGGTGGAGGAGTCTTGCGACCGCCTCGTGCCACTAATTAATTTCAGGCCCTCCTTCTAGCGCCATTTGTTAACGGGTGAAATTGGTCATCCGTCAACTGGGAGAGTGGATCCGGTCCGGGGTTGTCTAATAACCCAATTCGTTTGGGATAACCCACCCTGACAGGTTTAGCGGCTCTGTTAGCCAATCTAAGTCCTAAGAAAACAAAAATAAAAACCACTCTAAACTAACTAATCTAACTAAAACTAACTATTAAAACAAACTAATAAACTAATCTAAAAATAATTATTAAAACAAACTAAACAAAACTAACTATTATATATACAATCTACTATCTAATATTATGCTAACTCTAAGAAATTAAATATCTAACTACTAACAGAAATAAATCTTATTCACAAAATGTACAATATTTACAATTTACAGATTTGAATGAAAACCTGAAAAACTCATTTGTATTATGCCCTAAGACAGAGAGAGATATTGTTTTTTTTATTTTTATGATTTTATGAAAAAGAAATAAACTGAAAACTAACTAAACTAAACGACTAATATACTAACTCTAACTACAAATCTAAACTACACATATATATAACTAAACTAATTGAATTATACTAACAAATAAACTATCAAATAAATAACAAACTAACATGAAGAAATACTCCAGGTTTGTCTTGTATGATGATTGTCTTAGCTGATCGGAGGGAGGAAACCTGCACCGAATTATCCAGGAGCTTCTCGTAAACAAAAAACTGCAGTGCTTTTCAAATATGATTACAGGACAAACAAGACATAAAAACTACAACAATCTTATGATTTATAAATCTTCACAGTTAGATAAACCTGTATGCAAAGATCTATAGGAAATGATTCAATTAACGAAGAAGAGAAATATGTGATTCATTAACTGAAACCAAGTAATTGTTGTACTTTTAAAAATAATGAAAGAGATCAGATATGGATAGCATATTAATCAAATCATATCATCCTGCAATAGATTATGATAGCTAAAGTAGTTTATAATCAACTGCAAACTGATATCATAGAACTTGAAACAAAAGATTGATATATTGAAAGCGAAAGCTGTAACAAAACATCAACTTCTGTCTCAGTGTGTATTAGAAATCCATATCCTGGTTCTCCCACAAGTGAAGATGATCCTTATTACAAAAAATAAAAAGTATTTAAAGGCCTCCCACAAGGTAAAACATCCCTGTGGAAGTTATCAAAACTGTTTACATAAATCTGGGAAAATATCCCAAGTTTGACTAACTAACAACCTAGAATAAAAACTATATCACACAAATATCTCCTAGGCTGCCACATCATGTCCAATGCAATTCGAATGTACCTGAAAGAGGTAAAAAATGGACAAGTTAAGAGGATATTTTGCTGATGAAATTGATAAAAATATAATTCTAAAGACTAGCTACAGAATCTTGTGATTTTGTAGCTGGTCTAAATTCAACACAGAATCATATTAAACCAATTAAAAACTCAATTAATTAAATTGACACTATTAAACAAATATCGAATCATTCAAATCAAAATCGCTATACTAATTTAAGAGCAAACAAGACTAAGATCAATCAAACGAATACAGAGATGCATGTACTATGTTCCATATGTTATCACCAATTCAGGTATACATAATCACATTGGATAACTGACAGTAATGAAATCGATTCATAACCAATTGAAATCACAAATAGTTGCTTCAGCTATCAATAAAATCACTTCGAATCCAATCAAATTAACATGGATCGTTTTCTTAAATTGATCGCGCTATATTAAACATAACAAACGATCCATGTTATTAGTGAATCAAGTCAAAACTAGTATGTAAGTTATCACAAACGAAATCATAATGAAATCAATCGCTTGATAACAGGGTCTGTAGGACTTATCCAATCATTTGTTATTGCTAATTGGGGCAAACAAAATCAATTGAAATTGAACGAAACCATTTCTTGAATTCATTTATTAACCGGATTTTCTCATACAAATTCGACAGAGATAACATATGTCGATCTGAGTTAACCAACTCGTTTTTAAAATTAAAATCAACAGAGCAGCATCAAGTTTATTTTCGATACGGATCCAACTCATAAACAATCATGCTAACTCAAGCTATGCAACAATCCAATCAAAACAAGAGAGAATCGAACAGTTTGAGTTTGACATAGTCGTTGTGAATCAAACAATTCCATGATTTGGGCACAGAGATCTTTTGCACAGGTCAGATATAATCCAAATCCAAATGAAAATGTTGACAAAACAGAATCGTTTTTAATAGACTACATCATATTTATCAATCCAATTCAATTTGTATGAAATCGTTTTTACAAATCAAATCACAAGAACGAAATCAGAGTCGTTGATATCCAATGAAAGCAACATAATATTAAATCAAAACAGAACCGTGTTCTAATTTTAGCGTAAAAACCTCATGTTCAGGTTGGATACAAACAAAATCCAAGCGAAAGCAAACACCATAGATTTCGTTAACTCAAACCAACAGACAAACGAATCGAATCCAGTGAAAACCAATCAGTTGTTAAACTGGGCACGACCAAATCATGTGACCAAATCATAACTTCATTTAATTTTAGCAAAACGAAAACAATGTACAGGATCCACAAAACTATGACAGAGTCACTTCGAATGATGGACAGAGCTATTTTAAAACCAAACTCAAATCATTATATTAATGCAAACAATTCACAAAATGAAATTGATATCGAAATTCATACCTGGATGATGAGCAGACAACTTGGTCATAACAATTTGGAATTGACGAAGGCTGTAGCCGATTCGACATTCCTAAATACAATGGAACCAGTGGTTTTATGCTTCTTGTCATTAGCTTGAAGCTTGTCCCTTTGGCTTGTCAACACTGCAACTTGGTTTTCCAATGATTTGATTTTAAACTGTAATAAGGGAACGTCGGTATAGTATCATTCCAACCACACATTACATTGGTCACATGACGACTGTCCGGGCTTCGAAAATGCAAGTGAGGGTTTGTTTAAATCGCCGAGGGTTTCATTAGGAAGCTTGATCCTGGGGTAGCTAGGATTGTTCCTTAGGCACGGGCGTTCGACATCAGAGTTTGAGTCTTCACTGAGGACTATGGGATTTTTATCAATACTTGGTTTAGGTTTATTCCAGGCCAGTCTCGATATGAGTCGAGCATTCTTTTTACATTTTCCGTCGATAGTAGGGTTACCCTTAACATTCTTGCTCACGGGATTTTTTATAGCCTCAACCTTGTCTGCTAAGACGTCGGGTAGGTCGATATCAGGGTTGACCGAGGGTTTGGGAGAGGGCAATAGGACATGGAAAGGCATGGGTGGCCCGACCTTTGTTTCATTAACCACATGCTTGTCAATTTGGACAGGCTCTGCATCAGCAAAACCATTTCGAGAGAAAAAATCTTGCCAACTATCACCATGAAGATTTAAGTGGTGAACAACGATGAGTCTGATTAAGCCATGGTGGAACAAGCTACTATCGGCCTTCTCTCGTTTAAACCTCTTAGCCATTTTATAAAGACTATGCTGGAAATAAAACGGCATATTCAACGGATAACCCATGAAATTCATTAACAGTCGAAGGTGATAAAGAAAAACCAATCCATACCGACCCTCACAGGTCACGAATTGTTTAACCACAATCAAAAGATCATGCCACCTTGGTTTAAGCATGGAAATGGTCATACCTCTGTCACAGGATGTGACCTTCCGCGAGAGGAACAATAACGGCCATGGCACCTCCTCAACTTTAGAGTTTTTAAACCATCGTTGGCCCATGGTTGTTGATCCTGTGGTAGAGCTGATGAACTCTTCGTTGATTTCAAGTTGAATGTCACCTATCTTGGCCCTACACCCATCAAAAGTCAGGGCGAACTGTTGCGCAACAAATAGATTAAAACCCTCAAACCTCTGTACAAACGTGAGCCAACCACTATCCTCTAAGTCTTTCCGGGCATTATCGAACAGTAACAAGGCTTGACTACCATTCGTCTCAATTCGCACCACCGGTGCCATAGAGCCGAGCAGACGGTAAGTGATGTGAACGAGCCAGGGTTTGAGTGCAGCACACACAGGAGAAGAACACTCGAAGGCTTACCCGATGCTAGTAGAGGTGAAACAGGGATAAGGGTAAGCATTAATGACATCGTGCGAAGGTGGTGGAGTTATTTTTTGTCCATGCAGAATAGTCATTACCATGGTACAACCGCTGGCGCTTTCAACTATTCAAATCACAACGCATATGCGTTACAACTATGCCATTTCAATCAATCAATCGAAACCTTTGGTAAGTGGATAAACCATTCACGCAATCAAAAGTTATGCCATAGTTTAAAAACCAAACACACAAAACGAAACCAATACCAAGGGTTTAACCATGCGACATGCAGTGTATAGAACGATTCACACCAAGAGTTTAACCAATGTGCCAATGTGTTTTTATGTATACCAATGTGCCAAGTGGATTGATGTAAATCATGTTGGCAATTTCAGTTAACAGAAAGCAAATCAGTGTATACTTGTCATTGATGGAAAGTACAGTTGTGGTTGCAGTGATGACAATAGAAATGAATAGCAGCGCAGCAATAATCGGGAGGAGAAGAGTCAGTGACCGTAGGATCTCATTCAAATTTCCCGAAAGAACGAGGGTCGTCAGATCTGTAGAAGTTGCGAGAGAGATAAGCCATCGGAGAATCGGGGATTGGGACTTTGAAATGTCCAGTTCACTCGACAACGAAAACCCCGAAATCGCGATATGCGATTTCGCGATCTGATCGCAGTCGTTAAAGCAAGCTTGAGATATGGACCGTTGATTTTGCTCATCGGAGAATCGGGAATCGGAGTTTCACGAGTCTCATGAATAATGACAATGAAAACCCCGAAATCGCGATATGCGATTTCGCGATCTGATCACAGCTGTTAAAGCAAGCTTGAGATATGGACTGTTGATTTTTCTCATCAAAGAATCGGGAATCAGAGTTTCACGAGTCTCATGAACAATGACAATGAAAACCCCGAAATCGCGATATGCAATTTCGCGATGTAATCACAGTCGTTGGATAAGGACTGCATCTGGACCGTTGAATCTCTGCATGGAGTGCGAGTACAGTTATGGTTGTGGAGATGACTCAGTGACCGTTAGATTCAAGCACAAGACCCGATCATCGTCGTATCAAAGACAACATACACGCCCTTTAAAGTACAAGGAGAAGTGGGAGTAATCGCGATGTGCAAAATCGCGAAATCTAATCTGAGTCATCGAGCTAGAAGTGATCGAGACCATTGATCCAACTCACGACAGCAGACCACGTCAGCTAGGGACACGTGGCACAACCAGGGAATGACAAGTGTTAGGCAGATTCAACACTTCAGGCACATGTAAGTCACGAATCAGAGTGACACGTGGCAAGATCTAACACGTGTAAAACCACGTGTGACGTCAGCAGAGGCATCGGCGATCGGGACTTTGAAATGACAAAGTCACTTGATATCGAAAGTCTCGAAATCTCGGAGGGATCGGGACCGTCCATCTGAGGGACAGGTGTCGAAGATCAAGGCGCCATCGGCATTTTGTTCATCGGGAAATTGGGGATTCCGTTGACAAGAGTTTTGTGCAAGTCAGAATCACAATCCGCGAAACCCCGATGAGTGGGGGCCAGATGTCAGCACAGCAGTGAAGGAGGACGGTGGCGTAGTGGAGGCCAGCTGTCAGAGATAAGGATGTGGTCACGGAGTGACGGTCACATTGACCAGGAGCTAAGCTTAGGAGGGATAGCGTATGAAAGGAGCCATCGGGAATCGGAGAATCGCGAGTCCGAAGGACTTGTGAATTTTGACATCGCAAATGTCGAAATCACGATGAGTGAAATCCCGATTAGATCTGGACCGTTGGATCGAGTATTGATCGGAGGGTTGTTGTTCTTCTTCACACATTAAAGCTTCAGTTATGAATCTGTTAAGTGTAATGGACTCATGATGACGAATTGGTTAGCGTTTCAGTTTCCAAGACAGATGTCCTTGGATTTTCCATTGGAAAGGTAAGTGGAATCATCAAGGTAGCTTGTATAAAAGAATATGAACGAGACTGAATTCAGGGGTTGTTAAAAAAAGGGAAAAATGAGTAAACAGTAAGAAAAGGAAAAGGAGCAGAGGCGTAGCAGGAAATGAAGCAAATGCACAGAGAGAGACGAAATGGAGAGCAGAAGCAAAATAGAAGGACAGATAGAGCAGAACATAAAAGGTGATGCAGAGTTGACCTGCTAAACAACCAGAAGAATAAAAGAATTGAAGAATAGTTTGTTGAAGATCAAATACAAAGAAAGATTGGTAAGAATTGATTTATCTGTGTAATTGTCTATGTGTTCACTATTTGATATTTGAGGGAGGTTGGGAGGTGCTCGGGAGGACTGTTGTCCTCAGAAGTTCAAGTGGGTGCTTGAACACGGGAAGTTGTAGCTTCCATCTGGTGGTAGCCAGAGAAACAAGGGTGGCAGGGTGGTGCTAGGGAGAACAGGTGTTCTCTATTATGCAAGTTGGAGCCTGTGTAACTGGAAGTTGGAGCTTCCATCCAGTTGGTGCTGGAATATTCAGGAAGTTGGTGCTTCCATCCAGTTGGTGCTGGAATAATCAGGGAGTTGGTGCTTCCTTCTAGTGGGCTAGAGAAACCAGAGAGTTGGAGCTCTCAAACAAGTTGCAGCTTGTAAGACAGAGGTAGCAGCCTCACATTGAGTTGGTGCTCAATTGTAAATGATGTACAGAACTTCAAAAGATTGCCTATCATTTCGAAGAAGAAGAGGTTTTCTCCCTTTATGGGTTTCCTCGTGAAAATCTATCTCTGTGTGTACTTCATGTGTGACTGATGGTTTTTACTTTTACTGTTCATATGTTGTACATTGTTGATGGCCACATGAAGAAAGATTAATAATGGTTTAATAAGTATAAAATTGTTTAAGCTTATATACAACTGATTCACCCCCCCCTCTCAGTTGTTTTAGTATTTTCAACAAATCCAATCCCCCAATGTATTACAAACTCAATGAAACAAAATTACACAATCAATCGAAGAATGTCAAATGAGTACAGATCAAAAGGTCTTGCCAACTGTATAATGATAAGTAAAATGTAAATGCAGTGGGCATATCGAAAAGAATGATAACGACAATTCAATAATGCTTTTAATGTGACTTCGAAAGACCAAGTTTTCACGCTTACAGTTGTGAAAACAAAAGTGAAGGTAAGTGTGCAAATAGCGCAAAAATAAAAGTGTCGTTTATTTGAGAATTGCGACGAAAAATTAAGGTTTGCAAAACATTGGTGTAGGCAGCTTATAAGGACAGTAGAAAAATGTGAATTGGCTGCCAACAAAACCCAGGATGATGATCATAAGAATTCTAAAGAAGAAGAAATCATTTGTGAAGAAGATTCAGATGAAGAAACCAACCTTGATTCCTTTTGGGGATAAAAAGACAATGCAGAGAGTGAACAAGAAGATGAGAATCTTGAAAAGTTGAAGCATGTTGAAACTGAAAATAGCAAGCTAAGAAACACAAACATAATACTAAAAGGTGATTTGAGTAGTTGTGAAGAAGAGAATTACAATCTTGAAAAGACCATTAATAGCTTGAAGGAACAATTAGAAGATTATGAGAAATTGAAAGCAAAATTGGATCACACAAAAGGGGAGCTACTATTGAC
Source organism: Picea engelmannii (assembly GCA_009831015.1). NCBI lineage: Eukaryota > Viridiplantae > Streptophyta > Pinopsida > Pinales > Pinaceae > Picea > Picea engelmannii. The sequence goes on along the minus strand of ML793688.1, from coordinate 253,028 downwards.
AACAAAAAAGTTGAAGAAGTTCGAAAAAAGCACTGAAAAATTAGATGAGATCCTTAGCAGTCAAATATCTCCAAACGACAAGACGGGACTAGGATACAATGACAGTTTCAAGACAACAAAACAAGAGAAGGAAGTTGAAAATGATGAAACCAACACTCCAGAACAAGTTGAACAACAAGATAGAAAACTAGAATTCAGAAGGAATAAGACATCAAGAAGATCCTCTCCCATCAGGTATGAAAGCAATCATTA
>ML793688.1:219966-241175 GCA_009831015.1 Picea engelmannii | reverse complement strand
TGCAATGCCACAGGTCTGATCAAAATTGGATGTGCCAAGTGGAATTTACGGTAACTTCCCCACAACTTGCCGATTTTTGGCCTTTCCAAGAGATCTCACTTGTATAGCGTGCCTCGCACAAAATAATTGATATGAAATTCTGAAACTTGTACCAAAAATAATACAGATTGTCCATGATCCAATGAAACTAGTCCCACTCAATTTGGATACTCTAGAAAGAAGTTATGATTGTTTTACCTAGAACACCTTCTTGAGACTAGTCAATAGGACTAGTCAAATACCCTATCTTACACAGGGTGTATCTACAAATTTAAGATGACCCAGAATCTGAACGTGTTATCATAGATACCTTACTAATTTCTATGAATATCCTCCGGAGTGCAAGGTCTGAAACGTTACAGAAAAGTTTTTATAGCGAAAATTCTGCAATGACTCAGTTCAGGATGATTCAAGAACCCTATCTTGTACAAGTTGTATCTCCGAAAGTATAAGGCCTCAAGAGATGAAATTTTAACCCAATGTACCTTGATTCATCTACTAAATATCCTCCAATTCGTTCCTTCTAAAACGTTGTAGAAAAAAAGTTATAGCAAAAATTTCAAGGTGTCTCAGATGTAGCAGCGAAACCCCAAGACCTTGAGCTCTGATACCATATGTTAAGAACCAAATATCAATATAGCATAGAAAAACCTCAGAAAAAGTACTCAACGCCTTGAAAAAGAGATAATTTCAGATAATAAGCCTCTTCTATGGGGCAACCTCCTTTTACCCCACTTAAATGTTCAAGTACAAGATGATTCCAAATGAAAATGTCTCCTTGGTGTATATAGTAGACTAGGAGGTATAATTACAACTAATGGAATAAAACCGACATAAATAAAATAAAATTACTAATGTAATACGCCCCAATTAAGGGGTAATGAGCCAATATTATGGCTTAACATCTAGACATAAGAACAGTGAAAATGTACCCATTTCACATCCCCTCCTTGCCCCAAGTAATTGCAGCCCTTTTGTGAGAATTGCCTCAAAATTCCCCAATTTTCCCTTCTTCCTCCATCAGAAACCCATTTTACTTTCCAAGAAGAGGGTTGAGAGGAGAATCCATACAGAGGTGTACTTGGATCTTGGTGAAGAGGAGTCTGGACCAGGTTCGTGGAGCAGTAGTTGCCTTTGGTTGTAAGTGATCATTGTATTATCAATAAAAGAAGTACTTTTCATGTCCCAAATCATGGCGTGTTGAATGTTGTTAATGGTTTATGTTTTGATATTCTAATGTCTAACCTGTATTTGTATATGAATTGCATGTGTGTAGCTTTCTATTTGTCTGTCTTTGAATGGAGGCCAACCTTGGGAGGAGGTGTGCAGTCAGTGAAGCTATCAAGCGCAAGAGGATCATCACCAGACGTGGAGTAGAGGTACAGTTACCCGATCCTTCTCATTTTTATTTTTCTTGTATAAGTCTTGGGTATGTTTGGGGTAGTTAGAGAAGTAGTTGACTTTTAGACGGTTGTGATTTGCCTACATTCTGAACCCTAATGTAGTCTTTAGGGGGGGTTTTCCCGCTAGCAGAACCGGAGACCATACTGGGGAAGCCTCTAAGGTTTTAAGGGATTTTTTCGGTGTCTCATTGGTTTTTGTACCTTTTGAGTTTATGTTGAGTCTGCCAATTCTTTTAAGGGATTATGGTCACCTTCGGGTGCCATACCAGTTATCCTTTCCCTGTCAGTCTGTCTGTTTTATTTCTTTTTTTAAGAAGTACAGAGGTGTACCCACCCTGTTGTGGGTCAGCACGTGTACATGCACACCCTGCTTTATAGATAGCATGCATACATACGTAGGTTGCGTAACCATCAGTAGCGTAACTGGTTCAAGAGACTATTTTTAAGAAGAGGGAGTCAACCTCTTCTCTGATTGAGGTTTTACTTCTCAGGGTTTCTTGACAAAGTTCAGTGTCTTTGTTTTTACAGTGATAGCTTAGGTTAGATGTCAGCTTGCTTGTCTTTTTAAAGAGTTATTTTGTTCACTTCTAAAAGGGTTTTACACGAGTCTTTGAGTTTGTTGATCATCATGTTTGGTGTCTGTAGCAACTCCCTGCAATCTGCAGTGGGCTAAAGGTCAATTTCAGTCTTGTCTTGTATTTCTTTTCCCCCTTTCATTTACTTTAAAGAAAAGAGAAAAATGGTTTATTTCAAGTTTTTCATGTTTAAAGCATTTCCAAAAGAAAAAGATTTTTCATTCTTAGTTTGGTAAAGTAGTTAGGGCTAGTTATTTTACTTGAAAGGAAAAAGAGTTAATTTTTAAGTTCTTTACTGATTTCTTAGAACTTAAGTAGCTCGTAGTCGAGCAAAATTTCGTTTTAGGTCTTCTTTTTAAATATCTTGAAAAGAGTTAGTTATGAAAAAGTTGGTTTCAAAGAGCTAGTTGAAAATCATTATTTTTCTAGAAGTAATTTTGCTTTGAGAGTTTCGTTTATTTCTCCTATTTTCGTCTCTCATAAACATCACTAGTTTCACTGCCATATCCTTTAAGTTAAAACAAGCCATTAAAACAAATGTTAAATTTAAAATTAACTAGACTTTTATGTTTGTAGGGTCAATCAACTAGTTTAGGGTTAGAGCCTTGAATTAGGTTGGAGAGGAAACTCTTCGAGGCTTTTAAAAAAACATTGAAGTCAGATCTAAGGAGTGTGAAAGTCTAGTGACGTGAAATTTATTTGGGAACCCCCTCTAACACAGGTAATAAACATGAGGTCGTGTGAGGAAAGACAGCAGAGATAACCCCTCCAAAGTCGAACTAAACGTTGTGAAGAACGCATATTGAGGATCTGTCTTGGAATACTATCGTTCGCATTTTCCTACAGAGCTTCATGGACCTCTAATCCATTCGAGATCCTCAGTTGTCTTCCGAACCACTTGCTTTTGATACCCTCGGTAATTTTCGGACTTGTTATCTTGCTCATTGCGGTCCACCCGACTGTCGACTGTACCCTCCTGGTGACTGTTTACGAGCTAGCAACTTAGTTGCCTTCATTCTAGGGACTTACACAGGTGACTGCGTGGGTATACCGCGGTACCTAGGGAAGACATCGGGTCACACTTTGCAGAGTATACCCGGAGGGTGCTTCCATGTTCAAGTTGCACTTGCACCGGTAACTTGCTCTAGTGTTGGGTGGCGTAATCGTTCTTCCAACTAGATAGTATTTTGCTTGGTTTATCTTATAAGAATTTTTCTAGTGTGTTCTCGGTTTTAAATGTTAGTTAAAGCCTTACTGTGTCATTGATATTTTCACAAAGTGGAAGATCAAGAGCTTTGTCGGTCGCAAAGACTTACTTCAGGGCCTATCGCCAGTTACATTGGAGCTACCACTGACACCGTTATGGTGAAGACTTAACAAGCAAGGGTCATTCGAAGCAACCGAGGCACAGGAAACTGTGTCCGAGCTAGCTCCAAGAGGAGATTACTCGAATCTTGAGGAACCTACTATTTATGAACTTGGAATGGAAACTCTCGGGTTGGTTAACCCTCTGATCAATGACTTGTCGGCACCAATATTGGTATAAGTTGTCCCTCCAAGGGTAACACCTTACGAGCGTCCGATAGTCTTAGAAGCAGCTATGGAAGCAAATGATGCTACTTCGTCAGGGAGTCCTCACACTCCCTTAACGGCTGCTACCACAGGGGGTGTTCTGCCTCCTAACCCACCTTTGTCAGTCCGGACCAAAGTGGTCTCAACCCCCTCTACTTTGGGAAGTGGTCTAATATCGTCGTCGGTAGTGACCACTGCTCCATTCACACAGAGTGTGATGGGCCCTTCGTTTTCATACGAGATGCCCAGCTTCGACCTAAACTTCGTCCTTACCTAATCCACGTTACTAGAACCCCGGCCAGCAACCCAACTTTTCCTGGCAACCTGGTGCCAGTCAAACTCCAGGCCCCCTTTTTCTTGTACATAATACCCAACCCAAAACATTGTTTCTGGAAATGTTACACCTGCTAGACTTGTCAAAGTTGCATAATGACCCCATTTGTCATGATCCACGTTGGCCTCCTATGCCGACTAAGTTGCCCTCGGATATTCCAAAATTCAAAGGCAAGCTTGGCAAAGACCCAGGTGATCACATGAAAAATTTCCACCTATGGATGCGAGACGACTCTTTACAGTTGCACCTATTTCAATGCACTCTTATCGAGGGTGCCGCGAAATGGTACATTGAGCTCAACCGCTCAAGATATTCTTACTTTATCGATTTGGTGATGGTTTTCCTAAACCATTTCCAACTACCCGTGAGATACGATGTCAGCACTGAATTGTTGGCCAACTTCGAGCAGACTAAGGTCGATCATATCTCAGATCACATCTGAGAATGGCGGCGTCAGAAGAATTTGATTAAGGTACAGGTCCCACCGGATTTTCTGTTGGAGTGGTTCCTGAAATCTGAGCTCGAAATGATATACTCTCATTCTGGCTTACTCTATGAGATTTTCAGATGCGGCACGGTCCATCCTTAACAAGGCTAGACAAAAGTTTGGACCACATGTCGATGGTATAGTTAGTTCAGCACAAGGAAATTCCATTGATCAGTTGTCAAATCAATTGCAATAGTTGTCGATACAGCAGACAACGGCCAGCCAGATCACCGGTTCGGTTGTTCCCCCTACCCAAACTTTGGACATACACAGTGTGCAGTCGACAAACCCCGAAGGCCAACTAGCAGCCTGAAGGAAAGAAAAAACAACAAAACAAAAAGGATAAGGGGGATAAGAAACCTAATAACAATGTTGGCGGGGGAAACATAGAGAAGAGAAATTCGAAGTATCCATGTAAACTTTGCACGGAGGACCATCCGAATCACCTGTGCCCTCGACTTGCGAAGGCCCGGAAGTTAATGGTGCAGCAGGAGCCTGTTGTGCTGACGAACCCATTTCCACATGGGAAAAATATGAATCAAGCCTCAACTTCTTCGAGCGTGGACGGAGGCAGTCAGGGACCCCACGCGTCTTCTAGTAATCCCTCAGTCGTGAATGTTTACATGATGAAACGTGATGCTTACATAGAAACCAGGGCGTATGACTACAGCATGTCGGAATCTGCCAAAAAGGTTAAAGAAGCCATAAACCCACATGTTCCTCTCCAAATCAAGAAGACGATGGGTGAAACAATGACACACATCCCGAAAGGGGCGTTCAAGAAAGCTTCTCATAATCTGAACGTGAGAGCTACCCAGAACTACTCTGTGGTGGAGGATTTGGCACAAACCCCTTGCGCGATGTTCACTTTAGAGGTCCTCCAGAGCTGCTCTTCGTAGAGAAAGGATCTGTTATCCGCCTTGGTATCTGTAGAGACTTGTAATCAAGGAATGATCATTCTCGATACGACCGACTTGAAGCCTCGTCTCGCTTACCATGTTGCATTCCAGATATTAGTGGCTTAGCCCATGAAATATTTTACCCAGAATATCTTTCGTACAGTGGTTGATGAGGGTGCCTCAACTTGCATGATGTCACAGGTGTGTTGGAAGGCCATTTTCCAACCCATTTTGTCTCTGTCGCATACTCTTCTCACTGTTTTCAACAGTCATTATTTTAGACCACATGGAATCATTCCTTCTTTCCCCGTGCAGTTAGGAGGAAAGACCATGTATGTCGAAGTTGAAGTGGTCGATGTGCCTCTCGACTACAACCTTCTGTTAGGAAGGAGTTGGACCTATGAAATGAATGCAGTGGTTTCCACAATTTTTTGGGTCTTGTTGTTTCCACACGAGGGTCGAATTGTAACCATTGACCAGTTGTCCTTCTCCCATCCTGACTCTTCATCGGGGGCATCCACGGTCCCAATGATTGATAACCCTCAGCCCGACATCGTCAATGTAGGGGTTGGTTTATGTCCACCTTTGATGGGTACTTTAGATTACCCGCCTCCTTCTGGCGATGTCAAGTTTATATCAACTGCCCCCGACCAGCCTAGGGCTGAAATATTTCAAGTTTCATCTTCTAAACGGCTTACTTTCACAGTCTGTGGACTCTTCCTTCCCCATCGGCCTTGATGGAAGGGATAGGGAATCCTGACCTAGCCATGCCTTTTTCCGCGATAGAAGCTTCATACAATATTGTCGAGCAAGCTTCGGCCAACCCCGATCCGACTTCCGCACCAGAGTTAGATCCAGTTCTCAAGCCTATTTGGGCTCAAGGTTCCCTTGCCAATACTGATTCTTTAGACTTGGTATTGCCCTCAGATGAGGTGATTCTTGAGGCATTGACTACTCTTGACACACCCTGGGATGATCTCCATCACAGATACTATTTTCTCCGAGAGTTAAGAAGAATAGAGGCAGGTGAATTCGAGTTGACTATGACTGGAGACAGGTCTTGTCATGTTAATCCTCTGGCTAAGAACACAATTTAGGCCGAGGGTAATATCGAAAGTATCAATGAAACGATCCCTATAGATATCTCCAGAACCCCTGGCCTCGTGGAGAATGTTTTCATTGGAGCGGACTGCTCCCTTGAGGAGATTCGAATCTATACAGACTTATTTAAGGAGTTCCACGACGTTTTTTCTTGGTCTTAAAAGGAAATTCCAGGCACTGATCTAAGAATGATCGAACATGAGATAACGACTTATCCTGACGCCAAGTCAGTCTGACAGAATATTTCTCCGGTGAATCCTCAGAAACCGAAAACTATTAAGGCTAAAGTAGAGAAACTTCTTAAAGCCGGTTTTATCTACCCCGTACAGTTGACGCAATGGGTGTCAAATCCCATTCTAGTTAACAAAAAATAGGGTACGATTAGTGTGTGCATGGAATTCCATGACTTGAATAAGACTTGTCAAAAGGATAATTTCCCCACCCAATTCATTGATCAAATTGTCGATGAATGCGTAGTTCGTGAGGTATTTTCATTCATGGGTGGTTTTTCGGGATATAACCATATTTAGATCAAACCTGAAGATCGGCATAAAACAAATTTTATATGTTTGTGGGGCGCATTTTCTTATCATAATATGCATTTTGGCCTGAAGAATGTTGGAGCCACTTTTCAATGGGCCATGTCTTTCGCTTTCCAATACCTTAGACATATAGTCGAGGCTTATCTCGATGATATAGCATCACGATCTCACAAGAGATTTGATCATCCCGCGCACCTTCGACTAATCTTCGAACGATATCACTATTATCAGACTCACTTGAATCCTAACAAATGTAGTTTATGCGTGACGTTGGGTCGTCTTTTAGGTTTCATAGTTTCGAAAACAAGGATCATGGTCAACCCTCTTAAGGTTGAGGTGATAGTTCAGTTACCTCCCCCGTGCACAATACCCCAGCTTCAAAGCTTACAGGGGAAAGCGAACTTTCTTCGGCGTTTTAACGAAAAATATCTCGAGATCACTAAAGGGTTCATACATTTATTGAAAAAGGGAGTCTCTTTCTATTGGGACGAAGCCACTCAGCGCTATTTCAAAACTTTGAAACACGCCCTTACGTCTACCTCTCTGCTCCGGCCTCCCAATTATAATAAATATTTCTTATTATACTTAGTCATCGCAGAGTCGACCATTGGCATGGTCTTGGTTCAAGAGGATGATTTACTCGAGGAGCATGTGATTTATTACCTGAGTCAAGGCTTGGTTGGTCTGAAACTCAACTATTCCCATGTTGAGAAGCTTGCATTGGTAGCAGTGCATGTTGTCCAATGGTTGTGTCATTATATTATGCTTCATAAGACCACCATCATTGTCGTTGTGAATCTGTTTCAATATGTGTTGACACAATGAGTCATTGGCGGAAAGATCAGTAGATGGATTGTTATTTTCCAGGAATTTAACTTGGATTTTGTTTCCGCAAAATCCAAAAAGTCACTGGTCTTTGCGGAACTTATTTCAGAACTTTCGGTCGAATCAAATGATGTTACACCCGAAGAATCGCCTATTAAAGGAGATCTTTTTTTGATCGCATCTTCGGACCCCTGGTATGGAGATATACTAGTCTATCTCCAGACTTTGAAGTGCCCTTCTTCTGCCTCCCGCTACGAGCATCAATGAACTCGCCATCAGGCACGAAATTATCTCATACTCGATGAAACTTTGTATCGTCGAGGTGTAGATTGCATTATTCGCCAGTGCCTTATACACGAGGAATAAAAACTTGTTCTTAACAACTGCCACACTGGAGCATGTGGCGGTCATTTGTCTGGGTTGGAAACAGCCCAAAAGATTCTACGATCTGGTTACTTTTGGCCTACATTAATCAAGGATTGCGTTGAGTCGGTCAAGAAGTGCTACCTGTGTCAGATCTTCTCTCTGAAGATGAGGGCACATCCTGCTCCCATCATCGTTGTTGGTCCCTTCACTAAGTGGGGGATTGATTTTACCACATGCCATCCAGTTTCAGCCAGGGGGCATCGTTATCTCATCGTAGCGGTACACTACTTCACAAAGTGGGTCGAGGCTATGCCAACATTTAACAATGATGGCGAAACAACAACTCTCTTCATATTTAACCAGATAGTAGCAAGGTTCAACATCCCGAAGGAGATTTTCACTGACCATGGTAGTCACTTCCAGAACAAAATGATGTCTGAGTTAACATCAAAGCTTGGGTTGAGGCAAGAACATTCATCACCCTACCACCCACAACGGAATGGTCAGGTGGAAGTTGGGAATAAGTCCCTCCAGACTATTCTTCAGCGAATGATCAATTCTGCCAAGTCAAATTGGAATTTGATGTTGTACTCAGCGTTATGGGCCTACCGAACGTCTGTAAAGACTGCCACCGATTTCTCACCTTTTCAACTTGTTTATGAGTTGGAAGTAGTCTTGCCTATTGAATGCCAGATCCTGTCTTTAAAGTTGGCAGTAGAGTTATTTCCAGACACTTCATCACTTGAGGAACGCATATTATATCTCGAGTAGCTTGATGAGCAATCTCGTGATGCAGCCTTGGCCAACGAGGCTCACAAGCAACGATTCAAGTGTCAATATGATCGATCTGTTAGTCCTCGGATTTTTTCGGAAGGTGACCTTGTCCTAGTCTATGACCAATATAAGGATCCCTTGGGGGCAGGCAAGTTTAAACCCATGTGGTTCAGACCTTTCATTGTGAAAGAGGTCTTAAAGAAGGGTGCTTATCGTCTGGTTGAATTTGAGGGAAATGCTTTGGCAGAGCCTAGAAATGGGCTCTACCTCAAGAAGTATTACTTGTAGGTTGGTCGCCTGGGTGACTTCTTGTACATATGTATAACTATTATACAGTTTTTTGTCTCTTTTTTTTATGAACGTGTCATTATTTATGTCATCTTTTTCACTGTGGCAGATGTCAAGTGAATCGGTGGTGTTTTTTGGGTTCGCGGATAGCGCTAGCCGACACACTCGAAGGATTACTTCCGCAGCTTGGGTGATTGTCATGCCTCAAGGCCAGTTGCTATCTTCTGGAGGTATCTGTCTAGGTGACGCCATAAACAATGTCGTCGAGTACAGCACAGTGGTAGAGTTTCTTCATGATGCTTTGTCGCATGGCATTTCTCATCTCCGGGTCTACTTAGATGCTCAGCTGGTTGTGACCTAGTTAAATGGAGTTTACCGCGTTTATGATCCTACTTTACACCGACGTTTCCTTACGGTACGTCTCTTAGAATGTTGCTCTCATTACATTATGTATATCCATGTTCCTAGAAGATTAAATCAAATGAAAGATACCCTAGCTAATCAAGTATTAGATTGGCATGTTTCACACACATACACATGTACATACATTTGTAAATAAATGTGATCCATAAGACATAAAGATGTAAATATATATATGTCAAAAGTGTTAGAGTACATAGGTGGGAGAGAACGCCTCAAAAAATAATATTTGGTATACATCACGAGGCTTGTGCCCTCAAAAATATACAGAAGTTCCTTCAGCACATAAATGAGTCCATCCTATCTAATCTCAGGGCCTATTGGCCCTGACGTAGTGAATGACGGTGTTAGCCAAACGTCGAAAAAGTTGGACCCATGTCCGGGGCACCCCAACTACATGAAGTTGCATGGATGGCGAGAGATCCTCGATCTCAGCCATGGGAACTGCACAAGTGAGCACGGTGAGGTTCCACTCCACCCATCTCAAATCGTTCTCAGCCTCTCCAGCTAGAGCTCCCCCTACGGCTATTGGTCCACCGGATGTTGCTGGTACTGTTTCTGGTCGAGAACGTCGACTAGTCCTCGAAAAGTATTTCGGGCGCACTGGTCCCACGTCTGCACATAAAATATACATAGTTGTCAATACTCTGATAAACATAAAAATGATATATATAAAAGAAATCAAATAAATTAAAAAATGTGTACCTAACTCTCCTCACTCCTCTCCGAGAGGTACGGGCATGTCCGAGTCTCTGGAGAAGTTGATTCCAGCATAGGGGTAGTCCTCTATCGCTGGATTCTGACGTGCCCACCAGTCGAAGAACTTGTCATCGAAGGCCTCTATGGTCCTTCCTCCCCCCTGTCATGGAAATAATGTTGCCCATCTGCATACCGCTGGGAAGGAGGCCACATGCCCTCGTACTATCACTCTCGGACTCATATTGGGTACCCTCTAGAAGAATAAACTGAGCATGGTCGTACTCCAGTCAAAAATACGTGCATCTAGGAATTTCATGGCATAATACATGTGTGCCCGGGAAGCCTAGTGAATGGTCGCAGATCTAGTGATCCACCCAATGAGCAGTAGGATCACCTTCAGTGACAAGTTGGTGATCTTGTTGATGGGTACTTAAGAACCTACTTTCTCAATACCAGCCTCGCAGTGCATACCGATGTAGTTTGCGATGTTGAAGGGCCCAGGAGGAAATGTGCGTAGGTTGATTGGTTCCCCTCTCCTTGAGAGGCCAGTCAAGAAGTATATATCCTCAGTCGTTGGATTCAACGATTTCCCCTCAATCATAAACATCTCTATGTTTGGGTGCTAGTAATCCATGAGGGCGTTCAGTAGCCTGGGTTGTGCCCTCATAAACGGACACTGGTAGAACTTCCATAGCCCACATTGTTTCAATGTGGCAATGGCAGAAGGGTCCTCATCGACCAAGAAATCGATTTCGTCGTGTTACCTCTCTCTCTAGTGGACATACATATTGTTCCATGACAGTTCAAAAGAGAGTTAGCTCTTACATCTATATTTTTCCCATGCTTTTGAGGGTGTACGCGGGTTGTTTTGGACACAATCGCATATGTACGTGGGCAGATTGTTTTCTTCCCATGGACATATGCGGGTTCTCCTTGGACAACCCGTGTACACATAGGGCCGCCTTTTTTTAGGAGGGTGCGCCCCCCAAAAAACCAAAAACAATGCACAAATAAAGAATGGAAATGCAAGAGGGATGAGTTTGTACTTACTTGGTCCGAGCGGAAATTCGTTTCGTCCTCTAAAGCTCCCAGAATCAACTTTTTTAGCAAAGGGGTCCTTTTTACCTTTTGGTTAATTTTCAAATTGTGATGGTCAAAATGAGTTGTTGGCTTCTATTTATATACTTTTTTGGCCCTTTTTGCCACTTTTTTGAACCATTTTGTCATTTTTTATGGCTTAGAAATCATTTTATTTGATTCTTGAGTTTCTTACTGGATGTTACGATGCACTTTGCCTTTTGGTTTGGTAACTTTTTGGGAGATGGGTCACTTTTAAAGGTCCTTTGCTAAAAAGTCATTTTTTCAACTTTTTGCATATAAGATAGGATTCCACCTCCACTTTTTGCATCTTGTTGTCTTTTCCGCTTTGCCCTAGGATCGATCCCACCGAAGTGCGACATGAAATCTTCATCGTTGCTTTAGAAGTGTGATGATTAGGTGGTAGAGTGTACATTTACATGGATGCCCTAGATAGATCCTTGTTTCATTTTGGCATCCATGTTGTCTTTGAGTGACTTTAGGCTTGGGAGTCCTTGTCAGTCATGTCATGATTACGATATTGAGCCTCATTCGTCTAATGCACCATCACTCTTGGCCTCACCCTCAAGACTCCCAATATGAGCATATTTTGTTGTCTTTCAAGCTCGCTTTGAAATTTGAAAGCAACATCCAACGAGACTACGTTTGTGCTTTTCATTCTTGTCTAGATTAACTAAAATGTAACTTCTGGAATCTTCTTTAAGCCCTTTTCAGACTCTTTAAACATGAAAATATTGCCAAGTGATCTTGTTTCCCTTCACAATCGTAAAACTAAAACTTGAAGGCATGTATGTCCGACAATAGTTTACCCCTTTTTCGGTATGGATGGTCAATTGTAAGAATAAAGGTATACTCTAGGAACTTCGGTTCGCTAGAAGAGTATTCTCAGGTATAAGTTTAACCCTTTTTCGAGCCTGAGGGACTAAATTTATGAAAAAAGAACATTCTCCTTGGTTTTGGTTTATCACCTTTTTTGGGCCTTGGAGATTAATTAGGAAAAAGGAACCCCCATGGAGTCCATAGCTAAGCACTTTTCAGACTCCCTAAAATTCAAAAGATCGTCGAGTGACCATGTTGCTTCGCACTCGTTAAATTGGTCCAGAAGAACATCTACTGGCATGAATTTATCCCTTTTCGGGCCTGTAGATTATGGAGGAAAAAGGTACACCTCGGGAGATTCGTCTCGTTGGGAGAGTTCTCCTCGGTAAATTTTATACTTTTTCAAGCTAAGGAGACTAAATCTAGAAAAAGGTTGTGAGTCCATAGTTAAGTTATTTTCAGACTCCTTAAAATTGAAAATATCGTCGAGTGATCTTGTCTTTGTCACACTCGTTAAAATGGTTTTGAATAGACGTCTTTTCGGTGCTAGTTTACCCCTTTTTCGAATAGACTAGACTATTTCCGAAAAGGTACCCCAATGGAGTCTTCTTTTATGTTTTTTCAGACTCTCTAAACATGAAAAAAATTACCGAGCTTACCTTCTTTGGGCTCATTAAAAATACATTGAAGGGAATTTCATTGTGTCTTGCTAATCGCATTTGCATCTTTGCGTCTTTGGCCTAATGTCGGCTCCATGTTTCTCTCAAGTGAACCTTTGAAGCATGCCTTATACGCAAGCCTTGTAGCACTTTCCCTCTGCGACCTGACACCTTGACCCATGGAAGAATTTTCCCTGAGTGTCCTTTTCCTTCACATGTCTCCCTACTCTGAGCATTAGTGTGTTCCTTGCGCCTGGAAATAGTATGCTTGTGACACTCTTTCCTCCTTTGTAACGTAGCATTCTTTTATTCTTTTCAAATCTCTTTAAAAATTTGAAAAAGACAAAAAATAAAAAATAAAACCCAAAAAGAGGGGACGGCTAATATATATTCTTTTGTTGGCAGCACAATGAGTCGCCCTTGGACAAAGCAGATCCTTTCATTTGTTCTTCAAGCATTGGGATTTAGTATGACCTTAGGAATTTTTTCTCGCTACATAGAGTTGTGTCCTCCTCCGTTTGGTTACTCTTCCAAACACATGGAGAGTTTGCGTTGTCTCCTGCATCGTGAACTTATGTCAATGTCGTGTTGCCTGAGTCTGGTCATCTGTCGTGCTTTTTTCCAAGGGAAGTTTCACCCAACCTGAGTCGACTTTTCTGTAGTTTGTCTCTTTCCCTCATGAGTTGGCCATCCTAAAAGTCTCATCAAGTCTTGGTTTAAAATCATTGAATTTCTATCCTTGATCATCGAGATCCTCTTGTCTTTTCCTGACGAGCCATCGAAGACCTTTGGGTAGTGAATTCATACACTCACATTGCACTCCTACCTAAGTTTGAAGATCTTGAAGTTGTTGCTTGAGCTCTGAAGACCTCATCTCTAGCCATCGGGCATTATTGGCTTCTTGAAGATGGATACTATACTAGTATATCTTTGATTTTAAGATGTAGATCCATTGTGTATTACTCGTGGCTACACTTTATATAGTTATATGACATGGATCTGCAGTGTATTTCATTGTCATCCATGATTTATTTCATCCTGAGTATGGGTATGCCTGCCTTGGAGAGACATTTGTTATTTTGCAGATGGCACCTCCCGAACTCTGGTCCCAGGCTCACTCGTTTCGTACATTGGCGAAGATTTTGTAATGTATTTCAGCCATCAAATTCTCTTATGACCTCACACATTAGGGGGCATATGTTATATCCCTAAATTTCTCTACACATGCATACATGGCCTTTGGCCCTCTTACTTGCATTTTTTTCCAAGCTATCATTGAGTTGCTCTTCTAAAAAACTCATTTTTTGAAGATGTACGTGCCTTGCACCAATACTGCCCACGTACATATGCTTGTTGCACCACTACAGCCCACATATGTACGCATGTTTCACCACTACAGCCCACGTATACTTGCAAAAGTTGCAAAACTTAAAAAGTTGAGAGGAATTCATTGAGATTATGGGCTATTGGGTAGTTTCCCAACTAATCCACCGCCTATATCCCATCACCCAACAAAATAACCATCCTTTTACCATATAAAAGGAGGTTTTGGGGTCTCATTCCACATCTAGACATAAGAACAGTGAAACTCTACCCATTTCACATCACCTACTTGCCCCAAGTAATTGCAGCCCTTTTGAGAGAATTGCCTCAGAATTCCCCAATTTTCCCTTCTTCCTCCATCAAAAACCCATTTTGCTTTCCAAGAAGAGGGTTGAGAGGAGAATCCATACGGAGGTTCACTTGGAGCTTAGTGAAGAGGATCCCAGACCAAGTTCGTGGAGCAGTAGACAGCTTTGGTCGTAAGTGATCATTGTATTATCAATAAAATAAGTACTTTTCCTGTCCCAAATCATGGCGTGTTGAATGTTGTTAATGGTTTATGTTTTGATATTCTAACGTCTAACCCTTATTTGTATATGAATTTAATGCTTGTAGCTTTTTGTTTGTCTATCTTTGAATGCAGGCCAACCTTGGGAGGAGGCGTGCAGTTATCGAAGCTATCAAGCACGAGAGGATCATCATCGGACGCGGAGTAGAGGTACAGTTACCCAATCCTTCTCATTTTGTTTTTTCTTGTATAAGTCTTGAGTATGTTTGGCATAGTTAGAGAAGTAGTTGAATTTTAGACGGTTGTGATCTGACTACATTCTGAACCCTAATGTAGTCTTAAGGGGGGGTTTTCCCACTAGCAGTTCAAGCCTCGTTATTTTAAAATCCAACCAAATACCTTCCAAAAAAATCAAATTTCTCAAAGTGAGAACAAGCTATCTAAATCTTTAGGAAAGAGACAAAGGCAACCTGTTCAATGTTGGAAGAAGGCCACATGTACAGGAATTTCCCTAATTAGAAGGAAAACACCAAGAATATTCACAACATCTAGGAGGCCACTATTGTGAATGATGTGGCACAAACTATTCCTCATATTTATGTTGTATTAGAATATCACTAAGTAAATCTCAATTAGTTGTGGTTGAAGTTGAAGGTAATATTGCTAAGCAATCCATTTCCATTTTAATTGATTTGGGACCTAGTCACAATTATGCTACTCCTAAAGTTGTTGAAACTATTAAAAAGTACAAGCATAGTAAATCATGGCTAGTATAACTAGCTACTAAACCAAGAGAAAGGTTAGTGAAATGCTGGAAAACTATCCATTGGAGCTTAATGGACTTTTTTCATAGGCAAATTTTAATATTTTTCACTTGGTTCTTATGATGTCCTTGTTGGTATCCACTCGTTGGAATCACATCGAGTTCAACTTGATTGCTACAACAAAAATTTTGAGTGCATTGATGAAGATGGAAACTCGAGAACAATAAGAGGAAATCCAAAGGAAATATCTATTAGGCAAATTTCAGCCTTGCAATTGAAGACATGTTTTAGAAATGATTGCCAATTGTATGCATCTTAGACATTGGAATCAACAAAAGATAAAGTTCCAAAGCTTGAATGATTATCTTGTATTGCAATACTTCAAGATGTATTTATGGATAAAGCGCCAAGATTTCCTCCAAAGGAGGATATCGATTTCTCAATTGATCTTGTGCCTAGAGTAGCACCAGTTTCCAAGACTCCTTACAGGATGAAAACCCCATAATTATTGGAGATGAAAATGCAATTGCAAGAATTTCTAGAAAAGGGATACATTCGGCCAAGCATGTCTTATTTATGGAGACGAAAGATGGAACTATTAGGTTATGTATTGACTACGGGCAATTAAATAACGTCAATGTGAAGAACATGTATCCATTCCCTCAAATTGATGACTTGTTTGACCAAATGAGAGGGA
The DNA here is from genome assembly GCA_009831015.1 of Picea engelmannii. Lineage (NCBI taxonomy): Eukaryota > Viridiplantae > Streptophyta > Pinopsida > Pinales > Pinaceae > Picea > Picea engelmannii. Next base: position 224,983 of record ML793688.1, on the reverse strand, counting down.
CAAAAGTCTTCTCAAAAATAGATTTGAGACATGGATATCATCAAGTCCAAATTAAAGAAGAATAAATCCATAAGATAGCCTTTAAATTGAGGTATGGCCATCGTGAATTTCTGGTGGTGCCATTCGGTCTCATCAATGCACTAGCTCCATTCATGTCTCACGGATAGTGTTTGCAACAAGTACTTAGATAAGCTTGAGCTTGTTTTTCTAGATGACATACTAATTTATTCTAAGAATGAAGAAGAACATGATAATCACTCAAGGATGGTTTTACAAGTATTGAGAGAGCATAACTTGTATGCAAAACCAATTAAGTGTGACTTTTATCATAAGAAAATTCATTATTTGGGCCACATTGTTTCAAAAGGAGTATACATGGAATCGAAAAAGGTTGAGGCCACAATGAATTGGCCCGCTCCAAGGAATATGACAAATGTGAGATCCTTGATGGGTCTTACTAGCTATGGAGTTTCAGAAATTGTGTACCCAACTAGTTCCTTGCAAAATAAAGGGATAAATTTTGAATGGTCCCATGAATGTGAGAAAAGCTTTTGGCTATTAAAAACACTTCTTACAAGTGCCCCAATTCACAAAATTGCAGATCCAGACAAAGATTTTAGTATCTGCACTAATACATGCATTGAAGGACTTGATGGAGTTCTCATGCAAGACAATAATGTGGCGTGCTATGAATCACAAAGATTGAAAGAAGGTGAGAAAAACTATGTCACTAGTGGCTTGAAGCTTGTTGCGGTGGTGCATGTTTTAAAAATGTGGAGGCACTACTTAATGGACAAGATATTTGAACTCATAACCCATCATATCAACTTGAAGAATTTATTTGACAACCAAACTTAAATGATATGTAAGTTAGATGGTTCGGATTTCTTTGTGAGTTTTATTTTGAAATTAAGCACATAAAAGGTAAATAAAACAATTTTTTTGATGCACTAAGCAAAAAGAATCACATAGCAACAATTAGAATTTGCAAATAAGATTTGAAAAAGAGAGTCATTGATGCCCTTGTTGAAGATAAACATTATATCCAAATGAATATGGATTGCAACAAGAAAAATTAGAAAGGAAGTATGAAGGATATTGATTGAATAATCGTGGGCTTCTTATTTATAAAAATATAATGTATATTCCCAACTCTTTAGAGTTGAGAAGAATTATCATGGATGAAATACATAAGATGATATATTTTGGTCATCCAGGATACCAAAAAATGTTTGCTCTAGTAAGAAAGAAATACTTTTGTCCTGGGATGAAGAAAGATGTTCTAGAATACATTGCTAGATGTATGGAATGTCAACAAGGTAAGGTCGTGCATCAACACTCATTAGGTTTATTGCAATCTTTGTCGCTTCCATAATGGAAATGGAAGGTAATAACAATGTATTTAATTACTATACCTTCCAAGAACAATAAGACAACATGATTCTATCATGGTTTTGGTGGAAAACATTAACCAAGGAAACACATTTTATTCTTATTCAATCTACTCATAAGGCTATTGACATTGCAAAAATATTCATGAGATAAGATTTTAGATTGCATGGGCTACAAAATGCAATTGGTTTTGATAGGGATCCCAAGTTTACTTCCAATTTTTGGAAGGCACCAAGCTAAATTTTAGTATTGCCTACCATCCACGAACATATGGGTTGAGTGAAAGAATGAATTAAGAAATTGAAGACATTATTCACATGTATGTGATGGATAAGGCATCCAGGTGGGAAGATTATCTACACCCGATGGATTTTTCATATAACAATGGGCACTATGCATAATTAAAAATGAGTATGTTTGAGGATCTCCGTGCCAAAAGATACCATACTCTAGTGAGTTGGGATAATCCAATGATCATAATTGTGCTTGGGCTATAAATGCTTAGGTAAATGGAGCAAGAAATTGTTATAAGTTGGTGGAACTTAAGGGAAACCCAAGACACACAGAAAATTTATGTAGATAAGAACATAATGCATATATAATTTAGTGTTGGGAATCATGTTTTCATCTAAGTGAAGCCAAGGAAAATTTTCTTGGAACTTGGAAGTAGAGCCAAGATGGAACCTAGATATTGTGGGCCATTTGAAATCCTTGATAGGATAGGGTCAATTGCATATAGAGTTGTATTATTGGCTAACATTAAAGCTATTAATTTTTTCCATGTTTAATTTCTTAAGAAATATGTACATGATATTAGCCATGTGCTTGACTAGATTGTGATCCATGCAGCACAAGGGGGAGTGTTTCAAATAGACCCAGTACACATACTACTACATATGGGGTCAAAATTCGACAAAAACTTCTGATGATAAAGATAAATTCAATCATATCGTCGCAAATTACGACATAATATTAAAATTTCAATCTTTTTTTTTGGGCACCCCAATTAACGTCGAACTTTCGACGAATGACTATATTCGTCGATCTTTCGACAAACCTAGAGGATAGTTCGTCGATCTATCAACGAAACTATAGGATGCCAACTACCCGTTTGAAAACAGTTTAATGGTCATTGACTTCACTGCCTTGGTCAACTTTGACATAGTCAGCGTTTGTCGGAAGATCAATAGAGGTTAGTGTTTTCGACTATTTTTTGTAGGTGCAACAGTTATAAAATCTTTGTATGCTCATTGTTCGTTGCATGATTTATTAGTCTTTTTGTTATGTGTTACTTGCCTCGAATCAAATTCTTGATCTGCACAGCTCTGATTTTGTACTTTGAAGGTTACAAAATTTTAATATTACTTTGTCTCTTTTTTAAATACCCAGATTGGATCCCTAACCCTTAGACCCTCTTTCATTTGGGGACACAAATTTTTCCCTAGGAAATAGGTATGAACATGTCTACTCAATTCCATTTAATTACTATACAATTTGTCTTGGTGTAGTTCTCTTTTATTGTTTGATTTTATTACTTTCTTATAGTCAAGCTTTGGAACATATGTGGTAAAAATGTATGGTTTTGATTTTTTGATTAAATGTTGATTGTTGTTATAAACCTTGAATTAATCTATGACGAAAAATGGATTAATTCTCTAGTATGTATGGGGTCAATATATTTTTGATGACATTTGTACCGTAAAAATATATAATTCCTATATTAATGTACTTATATTACTTCAGTGGATTTTGTTGTAAATATAACCCAATGCCAACACCTTAAGAGAGTCAAAGGAATATTGCTAGGTTATGGGTTGCATGGGAGGCATAGGTTGGTACTGATGGGAAATGTTATTTTCCTTACAATCGATGAAGGGGCTTGAAAAGAAGAAGACTTGTAAGGAAAACAACTGAAAGACATTATTTTACGTATGGGCATTGTGAAGGGGGGCATACATTTTGTCCCATGGTAAGTTATTCATTATATATGTCTTTGTATTGATTCTATTTATAAAATTTTCTTTTGTTTTAATATTTGTTATATACACTAATTTTATTGATTGTTTGTAATTGTAAAGATAAATCCCCCTAGGCATTTATCACCGGAAAAATATCTGTCGAGTAGTAGTAGAAATACTATTGTACAAGATGTGGCAAACGGTATGAATATTGAAGATCAAGTCAATCCTATGGAAGAAGATGACATCAATAATATTATTGAACTGAATTATGGGAGAAATAGATTGATCCAGGACATCTTTGCTCCTATCGATGAGGAAAATGATGATGATATTTGTGATGTACCTTTGCTTGAGAAGGCAGAACAACCCCTTTATGAAGGCTCAAGAACAAATATTCTCTCTGCTATGATGTTGTTGGTTAATTTGAAGGTATTGAATGGTTTGTCAAACACTTGTCTGACATAGATCCTAAGGTATGTAATATAATTTGTCGCATATTATACGTAAAGATCAACTTTATTTTTCTCTATTTTTAGTGTCAATTATTGTGTAAATTAAGGATGCAATATTTTTTTATTACTATTATTTACATTAAAAAAAAATTTTAGGTTGTAGATTGTTAGGTGAGTTTTTCTTACCACCGTCAAATAATTTACCTCACAGATACCGATATATACGTGCCATTATGAAACATATCGGAATGGAGTATCAGGTTATTGATGCATGTATGAATGATCATATTATATATTATGGAAAATATGCATCGGAAACAAAATTCCCACAATGGAAAATCAATAGATATTGAACCGATCAAGTAAAAAAAAAGTTGCCTCTCAAGGTTCTTCGTCATATTCCAGTAATTCCATGTTTGCAACGATTATTTAGGTGCCAAAGCATTGCATAGTGTATGGATTACCATGCACGGAACAGAAGTGAAGATGGTGTTCTTCAGATGCCTGCAGATGGTTCTGCATTTAGGAACATCAAAGAAAGATGGCCAATTTTTAAAGAAAAGCCTCATAATGTTAGGCTTTTATTGGCAGCTGATGGTGTCAATCCATTTGGTGATCTCAGCTCTATTTACTCAATGTGGCCTATTTTTGTTATAAAAAATAACCTTCCTCCTTGGATGTCAATAAAGATGGAGCATACAACGTTGGAAATTATTGTTCCATCTATTTGTTTACAAAATTGGTTTGAACGTTGTATTTCATTTTTCTTATTCGTTGCATAATTACTTATATATATATATATATATATATATATATATACAAGGTAGTAATTATGTGTATTTTCACCCAATTAGGTAAGTACCAAGTGAAAGATAGGAATGTATATATTGAGCCTCCTGTTGACAAGCTACTAAAGTTATGGGTTGGCATCACTATGTATGACATCTCTAGACAAATGGGGTAAAAGCAATTTCAATTCCATGGAATACTTACATGGACAATTCATGATGCCCCAGGGCTAACACATTTTTGTGGTATGTAACATATTTATGAACCTTAATAGTATATAATTTTATGAAACTATGATGCATGCTTCTTAAATATCAATTCCTCGTTATATAAAGAATATTGACATTAATCCATATAATCTTATAGGTCTTCAAACAAAGGGTAAATTTGCATGTCCAGTTTGTGGTCCTAGGATGAAATAAC
>ML793688.1:201675-214036 GCA_009831015.1 Picea engelmannii | reverse complement strand
ACTTTTTTGGCCCTTTTTGCCACTTTTTTGAACCATTTTGTCATTTTTTATGGCTTAGAAATCATTTTATTTGATTCTTGAGTTTCTTACTGGATGTTACGATGCACTTTGCCTTTTGGTTTGGTAACTTTTTGGGAGATGGGTCACTTTTAAAGGTCCTTTGCTAAAAAGTCATTTTTTCAACTTTTTGCATATAAGATAGGATTCCACCTCCACTTTTTGCATCTTGTTGTCTTTTCCGCTTTGCCCTAGGATCGATCCCACCGAAGTGCGACATGAAATCTTCATCGTTGCTTTAGAAGTGTGATGATTAGGTGGTAGAGTGTACATTTACATGGATGCCCTAGATAGATCCTTGTTTCATTTTGGCATCCATGTTGTCTTTGAGTGACTTTAGGCTTGGGAGTCCTTGTCAGTCATGTCATGATTACGATATTGAGCCTCATTCGTCTAATGCACCATCACTCTTGGCCTCACCCTCAAGACTCCCAATATGAGCATATTTTGTTGTCTTTCAAGCTCGCTTTGAAATTTGAAAGCAACATCCAACGAGACTACGTTTGTGCTTTTCATTCTTGTCTAGATTAACTAAAATGTAACTTCTGGAATCTTCTTTAAGCCCTTTTCAGACTCTTTAAACATGAAAATATTGCCAAGTGATCTTGTTTCCCTTCACAATCGTAAAACTAAAACTTGAAGGCATGTATGTCCGACAATAGTTTACCCCTTTTTCGGTATGGATGGTCAATTGTAAGAATAAAGGTATACTCTAGGAACTTCGGTTCGCTAGAAGAGTATTCTCAGGTATAAGTTTAACCCTTTTTCGAGCCTGAGGGACTAAATTTATGAAAAAAGAACATTCTCCTTGGTTTTGGTTTATCACCTTTTTTGGGCCTTGGAGATTAATTAGGAAAAAGGAACCCCCATGGAGTCCATAGCTAAGCACTTTTCAGACTCCCTAAAATTCAAAAGATCGTCGAGTGACCATGTTGCTTCGCACTCGTTAAATTGGTCCAGAAGAACATCTACTGGCATGAATTTATCCCTTTTCGGGCCTGTAGATTATGGAGGAAAAAGGTACACCTCGGGAGATTCGTCTCGTTGGGAGAGTTCTCCTCGGTAAATTTTATACTTTTTCAAGCTAAGGAGACTAAATCTAGAAAAAGGTTGTGAGTCCATAGTTAAGTTATTTTCAGACTCCTTAAAATTGAAAATATCGTCGAGTGATCTTGTCTTTGTCACACTCGTTAAAATGGTTTTGAATAGACGTCTTTTCGGTGCTAGTTTACCCCTTTTTCGAATAGACTAGACTATTTCCGAAAAGGTACCCCAATGGAGTCTTCTTTTATGTTTTTTCAGACTCTCTAAACATGAAAAAAATTACCGAGCTTACCTTCTTTGGGCTCATTAAAAATACATTGAAGGGAATTTCATTGTGTCTTGCTAATCGCATTTGCATCTTTGCGTCTTTGGCCTAATGTCGGCTCCATGTTTCTCTCAAGTGAACCTTTGAAGCATGCCTTATACGCAAGCCTTGTAGCACTTTCCCTCTGCGACCTGACACCTTGACCCATGGAAGAATTTTCCCTGAGTGTCCTTTTCCTTCACATGTCTCCCTACTCTGAGCATTAGTGTGTTCCTTGCGCCTGGAAATAGTATGCTTGTGACACTCTTTCCTCCTTTGTAACGTAGCATTCTTTTATTCTTTTCAAATCTCTTTAAAAATTTGAAAAAGACAAAAAATAAAAAATAAAACCCAAAAAGAGGGGACGGCTAATATATATTCTTTTGTTGGCAGCACAATGAGTCGCCCTTGGACAAAGCAGATCCTTTCATTTGTTCTTCAAGCATTGGGATTTAGTATGACCTTAGGAATTTTTTCTCGCTACATAGAGTTGTGTCCTCCTCCGTTTGGTTACTCTTCCAAACACATGGAGAGTTTGCGTTGTCTCCTGCATCGTGAACTTATGTCAATGTCGTGTTGCCTGAGTCTGGTCATCTGTCGTGCTTTTTTCCAAGGGAAGTTTCACCCAACCTGAGTCGACTTTTCTGTAGTTTGTCTCTTTCCCTCATGAGTTGGCCATCCTAAAAGTCTCATCAAGTCTTGGTTTAAAATCATTGAATTTCTATCCTTGATCATCGAGATCCTCTTGTCTTTTCCTGACGAGCCATCGAAGACCTTTGGGTAGTGAATTCATACACTCACATTGCACTCCTACCTAAGTTTGAAGATCTTGAAGTTGTTGCTTGAGCTCTGAAGACCTCATCTCTAGCCATCGGGCATTATTGGCTTCTTGAAGATGGATACTATACTAGTATATCTTTGATTTTAAGATGTAGATCCATTGTGTATTACTCGTGGCTACACTTTATATAGTTATATGACATGGATCTGCAGTGTATTTCATTGTCATCCATGATTTATTTCATCCTGAGTATGGGTATGCCTGCCTTGGAGAGACATTTGTTATTTTGCAGATGGCACCTCCCGAACTCTGGTCCCAGGCTCACTCGTTTCGTACATTGGCGAAGATTTTGTAATGTATTTCAGCCATCAAATTCTCTTATGACCTCACACATTAGGGGGCATATGTTATATCCCTAAATTTCTCTACACATGCATACATGGCCTTTGGCCCTCTTACTTGCATTTTTTTCCAAGCTATCATTGAGTTGCTCTTCTAAAAAACTCATTTTTTGAAGATGTACGTGCCTTGCACCAATACTGCCCACGTACATATGCTTGTTGCACCACTACAGCCCACATATGTACGCATGTTTCACCACTACAGCCCACGTATACTTGCAAAAGTTGCAAAACTTAAAAAGTTGAGAGGAATTCATTGAGATTATGGGCTATTGGGTAGTTTCCCAACTAATCCACCGCCTATATCCCATCACCCAACAAAATAACCATCCTTTTACCATATAAAAGGAGGTTTTGGGGTCTCATTCCACATCTAGACATAAGAACAGTGAAACTCTACCCATTTCACATCACCTACTTGCCCCAAGTAATTGCAGCCCTTTTGAGAGAATTGCCTCAGAATTCCCCAATTTTCCCTTCTTCCTCCATCAAAAACCCATTTTGCTTTCCAAGAAGAGGGTTGAGAGGAGAATCCATACGGAGGTTCACTTGGAGCTTAGTGAAGAGGATCCCAGACCAAGTTCGTGGAGCAGTAGACAGCTTTGGTCGTAAGTGATCATTGTATTATCAATAAAATAAGTACTTTTCCTGTCCCAAATCATGGCGTGTTGAATGTTGTTAATGGTTTATGTTTTGATATTCTAACGTCTAACCCTTATTTGTATATGAATTTAATGCTTGTAGCTTTTTGTTTGTCTATCTTTGAATGCAGGCCAACCTTGGGAGGAGGCGTGCAGTTATCGAAGCTATCAAGCACGAGAGGATCATCATCGGACGCGGAGTAGAGGTACAGTTACCCAATCCTTCTCATTTTGTTTTTTCTTGTATAAGTCTTGAGTATGTTTGGCATAGTTAGAGAAGTAGTTGAATTTTAGACGGTTGTGATCTGACTACATTCTGAACCCTAATGTAGTCTTAAGGGGGGGTTTTCCCACTAGCAGTTCAAGCCTCGTTATTTTAAAATCCAACCAAATACCTTCCAAAAAAATCAAATTTCTCAAAGTGAGAACAAGCTATCTAAATCTTTAGGAAAGAGACAAAGGCAACCTGTTCAATGTTGGAAGAAGGCCACATGTACAGGAATTTCCCTAATTAGAAGGAAAACACCAAGAATATTCACAACATCTAGGAGGCCACTATTGTGAATGATGTGGCACAAACTATTCCTCATATTTATGTTGTATTAGAATATCACTAAGTAAATCTCAATTAGTTGTGGTTGAAGTTGAAGGTAATATTGCTAAGCAATCCATTTCCATTTTAATTGATTTGGGACCTAGTCACAATTATGCTACTCCTAAAGTTGTTGAAACTATTAAAAAGTACAAGCATAGTAAATCATGGCTAGTATAACTAGCTACTAAACCAAGAGAAAGGTTAGTGAAATGCTGGAAAACTATCCATTGGAGCTTAATGGACTTTTTTCATAGGCAAATTTTAATATTTTTCACTTGGTTCTTATGATGTCCTTGTTGGTATCCACTCGTTGGAATCACATCGAGTTCAACTTGATTGCTACAACAAAAATTTTGAGTGCATTGATGAAGATGGAAACTCGAGAACAATAAGAGGAAATCCAAAGGAAATATCTATTAGGCAAATTTCAGCCTTGCAATTGAAGACATGTTTTAGAAATGATTGCCAATTGTATGCATCTTAGACATTGGAATCAACAAAAGATAAAGTTCCAAAGCTTGAATGATTATCTTGTATTGCAATACTTCAAGATGTATTTATGGATAAAGCGCCAAGATTTCCTCCAAAGGAGGATATCGATTTCTCAATTGATCTTGTGCCTAGAGTAGCACCAGTTTCCAAGACTCCTTACAGGATGAAAACCCCATAATTATTGGAGATGAAAATGCAATTGCAAGAATTTCTAGAAAAGGGATACATTCGGCCAAGCATGTCTTATTTATGGAGACGAAAGATGGAACTATTAGGTTATGTATTGACTACGGGCAATTAAATAACGTCAATGTGAAGAACATGTATCCATTCCCTCAAATTGATGACTTGTTTGACCAAATGAGAGGGACAAAAGTCTTCTCAAAAATAGATTTGAGACATGGATATCATCAAGTCCAAATTAAAGAAGAATAAATCCATAAGATAGCCTTTAAATTGAGGTATGGCCATCGTGAATTTCTGGTGGTGCCATTCGGTCTCATCAATGCACTAGCTCCATTCATGTCTCACGGATAGTGTTTGCAACAAGTACTTAGATAAGCTTGAGCTTGTTTTTCTAGATGACATACTAATTTATTCTAAGAATGAAGAAGAACATGATAATCACTCAAGGATGGTTTTACAAGTATTGAGAGAGCATAACTTGTATGCAAAACCAATTAAGTGTGACTTTTATCATAAGAAAATTCATTATTTGGGCCACATTGTTTCAAAAGGAGTATACATGGAATCGAAAAAGGTTGAGGCCACAATGAATTGGCCCGCTCCAAGGAATATGACAAATGTGAGATCCTTGATGGGTCTTACTAGCTATGGAGTTTCAGAAATTGTGTACCCAACTAGTTCCTTGCAAAATAAAGGGATAAATTTTGAATGGTCCCATGAATGTGAGAAAAGCTTTTGGCTATTAAAAACACTTCTTACAAGTGCCCCAATTCACAAAATTGCAGATCCAGACAAAGATTTTAGTATCTGCACTAATACATGCATTGAAGGACTTGATGGAGTTCTCATGCAAGACAATAATGTGGCGTGCTATGAATCACAAAGATTGAAAGAAGGTGAGAAAAACTATGTCACTAGTGGCTTGAAGCTTGTTGCGGTGGTGCATGTTTTAAAAATGTGGAGGCACTACTTAATGGACAAGATATTTGAACTCATAACCCATCATATCAACTTGAAGAATTTATTTGACAACCAAACTTAAATGATATGTAAGTTAGATGGTTCGGATTTCTTTGTGAGTTTTATTTTGAAATTAAGCACATAAAAGGTAAATAAAACAATTTTTTTGATGCACTAAGCAAAAAGAATCACATAGCAACAATTAGAATTTGCAAATAAGATTTGAAAAAGAGAGTCATTGATGCCCTTGTTGAAGATAAACATTATATCCAAATGAATATGGATTGCAACAAGAAAAATTAGAAAGGAAGTATGAAGGATATTGATTGAATAATCGTGGGCTTCTTATTTATAAAAATATAATGTATATTCCCAACTCTTTAGAGTTGAGAAGAATTATCATGGATGAAATACATAAGATGATATATTTTGGTCATCCAGGATACCAAAAAATGTTTGCTCTAGTAAGAAAGAAATACTTTTGTCCTGGGATGAAGAAAGATGTTCTAGAATACATTGCTAGATGTATGGAATGTCAACAAGGTAAGGTCGTGCATCAACACTCATTAGGTTTATTGCAATCTTTGTCGCTTCCATAATGGAAATGGAAGGTAATAACAATGTATTTAATTACTATACCTTCCAAGAACAATAAGACAACATGATTCTATCATGGTTTTGGTGGAAAACATTAACCAAGGAAACACATTTTATTCTTATTCAATCTACTCATAAGGCTATTGACATTGCAAAAATATTCATGAGATAAGATTTTAGATTGCATGGGCTACAAAATGCAATTGGTTTTGATAGGGATCCCAAGTTTACTTCCAATTTTTGGAAGGCACCAAGCTAAATTTTAGTATTGCCTACCATCCACGAACATATGGGTTGAGTGAAAGAATGAATTAAGAAATTGAAGACATTATTCACATGTATGTGATGGATAAGGCATCCAGGTGGGAAGATTATCTACACCCGATGGATTTTTCATATAACAATGGGCACTATGCATAATTAAAAATGAGTATGTTTGAGGATCTCCGTGCCAAAAGATACCATACTCTAGTGAGTTGGGATAATCCAATGATCATAATTGTGCTTGGGCTATAAATGCTTAGGTAAATGGAGCAAGAAATTGTTATAAGTTGGTGGAACTTAAGGGAAACCCAAGACACACAGAAAATTTATGTAGATAAGAACATAATGCATATATAATTTAGTGTTGGGAATCATGTTTTCATCTAAGTGAAGCCAAGGAAAATTTTCTTGGAACTTGGAAGTAGAGCCAAGATGGAACCTAGATATTGTGGGCCATTTGAAATCCTTGATAGGATAGGGTCAATTGCATATAGAGTTGTATTATTGGCTAACATTAAAGCTATTAATTTTTTCCATGTTTAATTTCTTAAGAAATATGTACATGATATTAGCCATGTGCTTGACTAGATTGTGATCCATGCAGCACAAGGGGGAGTGTTTCAAATAGACCCAGTACACATACTACTACATATGGGGTCAAAATTCGACAAAAACTTCTGATGATAAAGATAAATTCAATCATATCGTCGCAAATTACGACATAATATTAAAATTTCAATCTTTTTTTTTGGGCACCCCAATTAACGTCGAACTTTCGACGAATGACTATATTCGTCGATCTTTCGACAAACCTAGAGGATAGTTCGTCGATCTATCAACGAAACTATAGGATGCCAACTACCCGTTTGAAAACAGTTTAATGGTCATTGACTTCACTGCCTTGGTCAACTTTGACATAGTCAGCGTTTGTCGGAAGATCAATAGAGGTTAGTGTTTTCGACTATTTTTTGTAGGTGCAACAGTTATAAAATCTTTGTATGCTCATTGTTCGTTGCATGATTTATTAGTCTTTTTGTTATGTGTTACTTGCCTCGAATCAAATTCTTGATCTGCACAGCTCTGATTTTGTACTTTGAAGGTTACAAAATTTTAATATTACTTTGTCTCTTTTTTAAATACCCAGATTGGATCCCTAACCCTTAGACCCTCTTTCATTTGGGGACACAAATTTTTCCCTAGGAAATAGGTATGAACATGTCTACTCAATTCCATTTAATTACTATACAATTTGTCTTGGTGTAGTTCTCTTTTATTGTTTGATTTTATTACTTTCTTATAGTCAAGCTTTGGAACATATGTGGTAAAAATGTATGGTTTTGATTTTTTGATTAAATGTTGATTGTTGTTATAAACCTTGAATTAATCTATGACGAAAAATGGATTAATTCTCTAGTATGTATGGGGTCAATATATTTTTGATGACATTTGTACCGTAAAAATATATAATTCCTATATTAATGTACTTATATTACTTCAGTGGATTTTGTTGTAAATATAACCCAATGCCAACACCTTAAGAGAGTCAAAGGAATATTGCTAGGTTATGGGTTGCATGGGAGGCATAGGTTGGTACTGATGGGAAATGTTATTTTCCTTACAATCGATGAAGGGGCTTGAAAAGAAGAAGACTTGTAAGGAAAACAACTGAAAGACATTATTTTACGTATGGGCATTGTGAAGGGGGGCATACATTTTGTCCCATGGTAAGTTATTCATTATATATGTCTTTGTATTGATTCTATTTATAAAATTTTCTTTTGTTTTAATATTTGTTATATACACTAATTTTATTGATTGTTTGTAATTGTAAAGATAAATCCCCCTAGGCATTTATCACCGGAAAAATATCTGTCGAGTAGTAGTAGAAATACTATTGTACAAGATGTGGCAAACGGTATGAATATTGAAGATCAAGTCAATCCTATGGAAGAAGATGACATCAATAATATTATTGAACTGAATTATGGGAGAAATAGATTGATCCAGGACATCTTTGCTCCTATCGATGAGGAAAATGATGATGATATTTGTGATGTACCTTTGCTTGAGAAGGCAGAACAACCCCTTTATGAAGGCTCAAGAACAAATATTCTCTCTGCTATGATGTTGTTGGTTAATTTGAAGGTATTGAATGGTTTGTCAAACACTTGTCTGACATAGATCCTAAGGTATGTAATATAATTTGTCGCATATTATACGTAAAGATCAACTTTATTTTTCTCTATTTTTAGTGTCAATTATTGTGTAAATTAAGGATGCAATATTTTTTTATTACTATTATTTACATTAAAAAAAAATTTTAGGTTGTAGATTGTTAGGTGAGTTTTTCTTACCACCGTCAAATAATTTACCTCACAGATACCGATATATACGTGCCATTATGAAACATATCGGAATGGAGTATCAGGTTATTGATGCATGTATGAATGATCATATTATATATTATGGAAAATATGCATCGGAAACAAAATTCCCACAATGGAAAATCAATAGATATTGAACCGATCAAGTAAAAAAAAAGTTGCCTCTCAAGGTTCTTCGTCATATTCCAGTAATTCCATGTTTGCAACGATTATTTAGGTGCCAAAGCATTGCATAGTGTATGGATTACCATGCACGGAACAGAAGTGAAGATGGTGTTCTTCAGATGCCTGCAGATGGTTCTGCATTTAGGAACATCAAAGAAAGATGGCCAATTTTTAAAGAAAAGCCTCATAATGTTAGGCTTTTATTGGCAGCTGATGGTGTCAATCCATTTGGTGATCTCAGCTCTATTTACTCAATGTGGCCTATTTTTGTTATAAAAAATAACCTTCCTCCTTGGATGTCAATAAAGATGGAGCATACAACGTTGGAAATTATTGTTCCATCTATTTGTTTACAAAATTGGTTTGAACGTTGTATTTCATTTTTCTTATTCGTTGCATAATTACTTATATATATATATATATATATATATATATATACAAGGTAGTAATTATGTGTATTTTCACCCAATTAGGTAAGTACCAAGTGAAAGATAGGAATGTATATATTGAGCCTCCTGTTGACAAGCTACTAAAGTTATGGGTTGGCATCACTATGTATGACATCTCTAGACAAATGGGGTAAAAGCAATTTCAATTCCATGGAATACTTACATGGACAATTCATGATGCCCCAGGGCTAACACATTTTTGTGGTATGTAACATATTTATGAACCTTAATAGTATATAATTTTATGAAACTATGATGCATGCTTCTTAAATATCAATTCCTCGTTATATAAAGAATATTGACATTAATCCATATAATCTTATAGGTCTTCAAACAAAGGGTAAATTTGCATGTCCAGTTTGTGGTCCTAGGATGAAATAACGTCGTTCAAGAAGTCTAGGAAAGGAGGTATTTGATGAGTATAGGAACTTCCTCCCTAAGAACCATAGGTATCGAACTACAAAAAAAACATATTTTCAATTTGAAAGAAGAGTCTAGAATAAAACCACGAAGAATAACACCTCACCTATGGACGTTGGAATATAATAGATTAAACCATCAAGGTAAGCATTTGGTCTGTGTCTGCATATATAATGATGTTTTACAATTTTAATTTGTATCGAATTTTGTTTAGTGTATATAACAATTATTTTTGTGATCTCATTAATTATTTTTCATAAATGTCGTCAAGGCATTAACGGGCTTCCTCGACGAATGAAAAGTTACCATGTATAATTCAATAGGTTTCCCTATTATGAGCACCTACAAATAGCTCATTTGTTTGATACAATGCATATCGGGAAGAATGTAATAGAAACATTGTGGAGAATTGTAGATGGAAGGAGTGACAAAGAAAAAATTGTTAAAATTTGTACTAACATTTGTTAGAAAAATAGGATCACGGAGCAATAAAATAAAACAAAAGTGGAAATAAAACACAGAAGATACGCAATACAATAGAGACACAAATATACGTGGTTCACCCAGTGTGGGCTACGTCCACCAGAGAAATTTATAGGTCCTTCCTTTATTATTATCCAGCAAATGAAGGGATACAACCTACAACACACTCGTTATAACTTCCTCTTCTTTCTCTCACAGTATCCTCTCTCATAATACAATATTTGCAATGATACATAGTCGCAATACATTTCCCTAATAAAAGAGGGTTGTCTTCTAGGGCAAAAACCCTAACATAACTTCTACCGTCATATCTTCCACCTTATAATGAACGGTCCAGATTTACTATGAAATTACAATATACATTTACAAAGAAATTTTTCCTTCAAGGGCTTCACCCCCAAACCCCTGTCAGGGGCCCGCTTTCCCCAGGACCCCGCAGGGGGGGTAACCCCCCCTTGCACTCCCCCACATGGAGGAGTGTACATTCTTCTGGGGTGTAAAGTCTTCATCGGGTATAAACACAGCTGAAAACAAAGACCTCTGGATTAGGAAGATAATCAAGCTCCACAACCAACAACATTCAAGAAGCCAATCACGCACTGCAAAATGTGATTTATTCAAATAGCAATGGTGTACACCAAAATAACCTTCCATGGTTATTTACAGAGCAGGAAAGCAATGTTGTAAAAGAGGTCATTCATAAAATTAAATTTCACACAGGATTTGCTTCAAACATAAAGAATATCTTAATGAAGAAAGGTGAATTTGGTTGGGTGAAAACTCATGATCGTCATACCTTCATTAAGGTAATTATTTTGGATGTAGATTTTTATATTGGTAAATATATTACTTTTTAGTATTATAATGTGGTTTTCTTTTCCTCAAAATTAATGATCCCTTTGTTGTTACAGTATGTTCTACCTCTATCTCTCCCTGACAACTTTGACAACAATGTAAAACAAGTTATATATGATATTGGAAAATACATGAGGTAAACTTTAATGATTTATATGCAAAATCGTTGTTGCTCAACTTGTCAACATTTGTTTTACTTTCAATGGATATAGGTTGTTGGTGAAACCTACGATATGATTTGTTATATAATCTGTAAGTGGTTGTCATCTAAAGAAATCCATAAAGAAGATATAAAATATTGGAGAGAAATTCCTCGACTAATGTGTGAAATGAAAAAGTATCTACCTCCGGAATTTTTCAATGCACAAGAACACTACCTCATACACCAAGTTGAAGAGATTGAAATGTGTGGACCTATACACACAAGGTCAATGGGGATGGTGGAGAGGAACTTGAAAACATTGAAGGATTTTGTTAGACATAGAGCACATATTGAGGGATCTATGGTGGAGGGATATATGGTATACCAATCATTGGCGTATGTTAGTCAGTATCTTCCTAAATTAGCAGCAAAAATCATGAAGGTGCCTAGGATTTGGGATCTCAATTCCATTAACAATTTTGAAGGGGAGGTCTTGGTCGGTAAAGGTAGAATGAGGAAAGTGAAAGGTAATAAGATGGTAGAGATATATAATACTTTGCATTAATATTGATTTATTTCTATATTTTACTTACTTAAGGATCAATTATTAGTTAATCTTTACTCTAATTAGTAATTTTTTTTTTTTCATACAATTGGTCGAGATTGGGATGCATTACATTTATACATCGCAAACAATATTGATTGGATGAAAGTATGGATAGATCGATGTAATATACAATGTAATGGTAGGTTATCATGGGAAGGGGTGGCTACTTTACTTAAAGAAGCTCATCGTAATCAAGATACCAATCTTACTTGGAGGGAAATTGATTTAGCATGTGGTTTAAAAGATAAACATGCAAGAATATTATTCACCCACATCATGTTTCAGTTATTTTCCATTCTATTAATCTAGGTCATGGTATGTTTATTTTATAAAGTTTTACTAAGTCTAAATGCCATGTTTATTCATTGACAAATTGTTAAGAACCAAACAGCAATATAGCATAGAAAAACCTCAGGAAAAGTACTCAACGCCTTGAAAAAGAGATAATTTCAGATAATAAGCCTCTTCAAGGGGGAAACCTCCTTTTACCCCACTTAAATGTTCAAGTACCAGATGATTCAAAATGAAAATGTC
>ML793688.1:180848-196360 GCA_009831015.1 Picea engelmannii | reverse complement strand
ATGGCCTAAAGCCGACATAAATAAAATAACATTACTAATATAAATCACAACTAATGGCCTAAAGCCGACATAAATAAAATAACATTACTAATCTAATATGCCCCAATTAAGTGGTAATGAGCCAATATTAGGGCTTAACACAAATATGCATTTTTTTACGTGTGGGGCATGTTGTAGTTGAAACACCACAAGGATATGTGGTGCAATGGTCATAAATTTTGCATCAAAAAGTTGGATGATAAGAAGAAAACCTTTGATTATGGGATAAATGCAGTATTTCAGGTCACTAATGTTTCCTCTAGAAGTAACAGGCATCCAACAATATCTAAAAATAGATACTATGGGTATTTGAATGACATAATCGACTGTGACTTTAATTCCTTCAAGTTGGTTTTGTTTGAGGTCAAATGGTACAGGTTACAGATGAATGAGCATGATCCCGAAAGAACTATTATTGAGCATGCAAATGAATTTACCATGGTTAATACAAGGATGTTTGAGCCGGGTAAATAAACTTTTTCTCTTCCAAACCAATGTGAGTTGGTCTTTTATTCAGAGGTTCCAAGTAAAGCAGGTTCATAGTACGTTGTTAGATATGATCCAAGAGGAAGGTTTGTAAAGTATAATGTACTAGAAGAAGATGATATTTAAGAAGAAGAAGAAGAAGATGCAGAGGAGCATGAGGTAGATGTATCCTTAGATGAAGAAGTCGAAGAAGTTGAGCCAGATGTTGATGACAATGTTCTCGATGATCATATGGACGATGATATTATCGAAAATGACTTTGATGATGATTATGTTGATATGGTCAATCCTTTCAACATCAATTCTAAACCAAGTGATTCAGATGTAGAATTGGATGAAGAATAAGATGATCAATGATATTGCAGAAATGATGAAATGTAGGAGTTATGTGATTATATATTTTATATTATTTATTCTCTTTAAAGTATTTATTTATATGGGTTAATCATCGTCGTCTTCGTCATGATTTTCATCATCATAATAAACATTGTCATCATCCTCCTCCTCATCATCATCATCGACATCATTGTCATTGTCATCGTCATCGGCATGATCATCATCGTCATCATGGTTATTGTTGTTGTCTTCATCATGACTATTGCATCCATCGTCATCATCAACATCATTGACATCGCAATGGTCATCATCATTGTCATTGTCACAGTTGTCATCATCATCGTCATTGTCATTGTCGTCGTCATCGTAATTGCCATCATCATCATCATCTTCATCATCATTGTCATCATCATCGTCATCGTCATGGTCATCATCGTCATTGTAATGGTCATCATCATTGTCATTGTCATCATCATCGTTGTTGTCATTGTCGTTTTCGTCATCATCTCCATGGTCATCGTCGTCGTCGTCATTGTCATTTTTGAAGTCATCATCGCCGTCGTCATCGTCGTCATCATCATTGTCATCATCATCAACGTCATCGTCATGGTCATCATCATCGTCGTCATCATGATTTTTGTATTCATCATCGTCGTCGTCGTCATTGGCAGTGTCATCATCATCATCATTTCCATTGTCATTATCATCATCATATTGTCATCATCATATTGTCATCATCATCATCATCATCATCATTGTCATCATCGTCGTCACCACCAGAATCAATGATATTGTCCACTCATTACTTGGATGTTTCAACCCTAACACCTTAAGGGAGGTTCCAACATAGATAGGGTAAGGGAGGCATCATACCCCGTGAAGGTGTTAGGTCTATCTGTTATGCATATTTCATTGTTTTATCTTTATAATTGCATATCTAGTGTTTATTGGTTATATCTAGTGTGAAAGTCCTTTTGGACATGGATCGCTATTAGAGGACTATCACAAATCTACACTTCAGTGAAAAGAGCTTCATCATCTACAACAATGAGTTCCAAGTCTTTTATTTCCATTTCTAGCATTATGGCTTCTATCTCACTAAAGGAATTGTTGATTAATTAACCATAGTGAGTTGCTCCAATTTCCTTTTCTATTTTGCTGGTAAAACTTAATTGATCTACCATAATCACCTATAGCCCTAGGTTGTCATTCAAAATAAAATCATAAGATCATAATTAATTTAGTGGCTTTTCCCTCATATTTTCACCTACTTTGTCTTACTCTAAGTTTTATTGCTTTAGCCTTAAAACCAAGTGGTGACTCCACTCTCATCTTTCCCCTTTCTAGTAATGTCTATGTGCTCGAGTGGTCCTCCATCCCTTCCCTCACACTATGTGGTACTACAAATTATGTGCATCTTTAATAAGGGATTGGTCTATAGTAACATATAAGTTACAATTAATAGGGGTAGCTATAAGGGAGTGGTCATTGTGTCTTTAAACACCAAACAAGATGGCCCTTGGACAAAATGTTAATAAATGGACCTTGGCATTCCTAAGGTGTGGAATACAAAAACAAGAGATGATGATGAAAAGTGATGATTCAACATTTGGGGTTTTTCCATCCACTTATTGGTTTAGAGATTTTGACACATGGAAATGTCCAAGGTGCACTTGTAGAGGGATCAAATTGAAGAGATCAACACAAGTGGTAGTTTTGACATTGGTTATCGAGAAGACTGTAGTTGAGTAGAGGAGATATTCACTCTTGTAGCCTCTAGGTCATTGGCACAAGTATAGAATCTCAAATTGATCATTTTTAATATTTTATTGTCGTAATAATTAAAAGAATTAAACAATCCATTTTGAGCTATAATTTTCCCACGCTAGGTTCTCTGAGGTAATCTTTATGTGATTGTGTTTTTATTGTATTGAATATTTGCATTTGTAAATTATAATCACTAACTAACTTCACACTATAAAATAAATTGTTTTGAAGCAAATCACGGAATAGACAAGAAAATAGTCCAATTAAGTAGTGCCATGCAAAATAGAGTAAACAAGTCAATAAAAGAGAATCCTTTTGGAGGAGGTGACCTCCTTTAAAAAATATAGATGTATGAAATATGTCGATCATTTGAATGAGTCTTGTTAATGTATAAATATGATATAAAGAGGGCTATAAGGAAATAATAAGCGTACATGAATATAATTAATGCGGTGCTAACCAATGAGGGACATAAAATATGGGATTTAATGAACCTCCCCTTCAAACAAAAGTTAACATTAACATTGATCAATTATTGATGTTTCTATATAAAGAACCAATCTTTCCAAGTTTCATCTTCTATTAACAAGTTCTTCCACTTGATGATGTATTCAATAATTGTTTAATTCCTTAGTTAATTAATACGTGTTTCAATACATAACTTAGATCATAGTATGGTTTTACCATCTTCATCAAGCTTTAGAAGAGTACCTTGAACCAGGAAATTGTCACAAAATACCTTCTTTAAACATGAAATATGGAAGATGAGATCAATAAATGACAAAGGTGGAAACTCCAATCTATAACCCATACTACCAATCCTCTATGACACTAGTAGGGACCACAATATTTGGGTAGTCTTTATTTTTTCACTTAAGGGATATCAATTTGTATGGTTGTAGCATCAAAGATACACAATCCCCCACCTCAAAGTGCCTTTTGCTACAATGTTGATCTACTTGTTGTTTCATCCTATTTTTTCTATAATCAATTTGTCCTTCAATATATAGATAACATGTTGATAGTGTTTGATGTGATACTCCATTGGTTGAAACTTAGGTTTCCCTCTTAAAGATAATGTGATGGATGGAGGATGGTACCCATAAAGTGCCATAAATAGGGGCATTTTGGAAGAAGTATTGTAAGAAGCATTGTACCACGATTTTACCAAAGGTAACCACTTGAACCATTGTAATTATTTATTAGATCAAGATTTGGCACTAATATGAAAATGTTTTTGGAAGATAAATTGAAGAATAGATGAGGAACTGAAGATGCTTTACAAATAGGAGAGGAGTGATGTAATTAAACAAGGAAATAACCTCAAGGAATAAGTGAATGTTGGACTTGTCGGGTGAAGAGTTCCAAATAGAGGAAGTGCATTGTGGGTCTTGACTAGGAACCATGTGTTCCAAGGTCCCTAACATAGGTTACATAATTGAATAATATCGAATATTAATGTAATGTGGAATGGAAATGGCCCCAAAATAGTTGTTACAATCCCTATTCCTAACCTTGAAATATATTACACCAAAGAAATGAAGAATAGGAATGGCATCATCATCATCGTCCTGCTCATTGTCATCATCGTCATCATAGTCATCAGTGTGCTCATTGTCATCATCGTCATCCTCATCATCATTGTCAAGATTGTTAATCAACATTATCGACATCCTACTCCTCATCATCATTGTCATCATCATTGTCATCATCATAGCCATCATTGTCATTATCATTGCAATCGTCATCCTTGTCATTGTCATATTGTCATCATCATCACCGTCGTCATCATCATCACCATAATTAACATTGTCATTGTTGTCATCATTGTCATCATCTATGCGATTTGACTACTAAAGTCTATGAATTTGGTGTTATAGTGATTTGATTGCTAAAGTCTACGAAGGTATACATACCCTGCCCCCCTCTAGATTTGAACTTGTGACTTCGAAGGAGTAAGTGCATGTTCTTAATTTATTTATGATTTTGTAACTTTTGGTTATATAAATTATATATAATAAATAATATATAATTTATATAACCAAAAGTTAAAAAATCGCAATCCATTGTTAACTCTCGCCTCACTTGATCACCGCATTCTCGCCTCATACTTCACCGCATTAAGCTCTTGACTATGTGTCATTTCCCTAGCATCGTAAGCCATTTTTAACTCTCACCTCACCTCACCACATTCTTGCCTCACCTCATTGTTAACTCTCACCTCACCTCACCATATTCTCACCTCACCACATCCAGCTCCTGACTGTGTGATATCTCTAGCCAGCCCTCACCGCATTTAGTTCTCAAAAGTGAGTGACAACCCTAGTTGTTCTCAGCGCAATCTTCATGCTCCCGACAACCCTATCCCATCCAACATAGGACCAATAGCCCTAGGCCCAATAACAGAGGGTTTCTAGAGAGCGACATCCCTAGCCCACAATGTGATAGAGGAGGCCCTAACGCAAGTGACATTGGAGACCCCACCTAGACCAGCAATGCCGCCAAAATCGGTAAGTTTTTCTAATCCTTGAAAACCCCAAATCAAGAATTAAAGGTTCTTGAGTTTTTGGTTTGATTCTTGGACTCGACGAACTTTGGTTTCATTACCTGATGTTAAAATATTAGGTTCCATTGAGACAATCTCAAATTGTTTTTCATCACAAATTCGCTCATTCCTTGATTATGATTTGATAGAGATCAAATCTCACTCAGACCTAGTGTACCCATTATAGGAAAACTGACACCTATGATATATAGGTCAAAACTAAATAAATACGAAAGACAAATACCATAAAATTCTAGACCATGAACTCATGAGAAGAGTACTACATATAGGTAAGAACCTTGCAAAGAACGTCATTTACAGTTCAAGACCATGAACTTATTAGAAGTGTATTACATATGTAGATATCAATGTAAGCACCTTACAAAGAATGTGGTTTGACATTTCATATTCCTCGCACAAGTGTTAGTTAATAATCGTAGAAAATAAAGCTATTGTTTGAGGCTAATAATTCCAGCTACCAGTCATATCACCTCCCAAAACACTTCAACTTTGTAGAGGTGAGTGTGGCTAAGAAAATCCGCATGCCAACAAAAACTCCAGGGTAGTATGAGATAATACAGTATGACAAGGACAACAACAAGAAAAAGAGAGAATCTAAATTAAGATATTGGTCAGTGATAGCATTTAACTACAATTTCCAGAATCGACTCAATTAGCTATCAAATCCCGCCGAGAAACAAACGTGTACATAAGAGAACTATTATCACTCGAATATTTAGCTATGAAGCACTATTGACACTAGTCCATATTTGTACAGAACAATTGTACCATGTGTTTGACTCAGTATTGTGGATCAAGATTGTGGGTTTTTTAGCCCAAACTACCTCTTTGTTATGTGTGTTGCAGAAAAAAAATGAGGTACCCTCTTAGGAACCCGTGATATACTCTTAGCCAAGAGACTAGGTAGGTTTAATAAAGTTTGACTACTTTATTGAACATGTAGTTCTTTGTAAAGGTCATGTAAACATTGTGAAACAAACAAGTGATAACTTGCATATTGCAATTTTAATAGATTGTTTGTTGGAGATGAACTTGATTACTTTTAGGAATTGTGTCCATAGACCATTAAATAGATCATGTAAGCATGCTCTATCAGAAAGAAAGAAAATATGGTGCATCCAATGATCACTTATTTCCTCCATTTCCTTCTCTCTATGCTATAGTCCTAACATGTGGCAATATATTCACGTTCACATTAGTTTCCATTACTCGTTATATGTTATAACACTTATATAAATTCTCATGCCATATACTCCAATCATTGTGTTATTTTCATCTAAACTTGATCTGTAAATGGTAGGTCCATGATCCATTTGCCTTGTCATCACATATATTTATTATGAAAATAAAATTTTGGTGTCTTTGCAATCACAATCATGTTGAGAATAAAAAAAATTGAATGCCATTCTCCAACGGACTTGAATATAATCAGATTTGTTTTACATACCTATCAAAAGGGCTGATATATCTACATACATCCTTTGGATATGGTTGATATATCTACATACATCCTTTGGGTAGGGCTACTATATCTACGGTACATCACATAGTTTATTTCTTAGTCTCATTCTTTCTCTCTTCCTATGTGTTGTTGAAGCATCTGCATCAACATGACCTCTTTCTCATAGCTAAGATGTTTTGATAAGTTTATCAAGGTCTCTCAAGGAGCCTTGAACTTGGTCATACGATTTCCTTTCTCGTGACCACACTTGTAATCCATGCCATGTATCTATGTTCTTCTCTCCAATTGCTCCAATATATTGTGTTTATTCTCTTTTTTTACCAAACGATCCATACACAAATCCCTCATCATGATTTAGACAAATATATAAGGCACCAAAGACACCCTTGATATTTGATATAAACAGGGCTTCAACATTCTTAATTGTTAGTTGAAAACTAGTTCAATATCATTGAATTTCCCTTCCCATCAAATCCAGTATGTTCACTATCTCTACCAAATGTGTTGCAATATCAAGTTACAACCAAACAAAATCAAGGACCATGATACCTTTGAGTGACATATTTCCTTCACAAGTTCTCCTTATGAATTCAAGTGAATTTCTTTCTTCTCTTTAAAAAAATTCCAATTGGTGAACAAACTTAGAATATTAGCCAATATAGAATTCTTGGAGCCTAAACAATCAAGGCATGCATGTGGCAACAAGAATTATACCAATGGAGCATACTTTTGAGTCATTTCCTTTTGAACATAAGACCCCAGAACTTCAAAATCTTTTGCAATAGTAAATTCTAATTTTTTTCCATTCACACTTCTACTTCTAGCTCTTCTTGTTTAATGTTCATTCCTTTCTTCCCACACTCTTTCCAACATCCTCATCCCTAGAATATCATGCCATTAGATGTGTTAGTCCCTAAAGTTGCACTTGACTGTGAGAGGGAAAGCTAGGCCATCATCAGGTTATTGCAATAGTATTTTTAAGGGTTTTCTGAATAGGTTTTTAGAAAGTGCTTGAAAATTGGTTCAAGGGTTCAAAATAAACACATAACTCAAAATAAAGCCAGAAAATAACCCATTGATATGTAAATGGTAGTCACATTAATAGATCAAACAATCAGGTAAATAAAGAAAGAAATGTATGAGAGCATTCAATTTGTCAACCCCATATAGATTTGTTATTTCAAAATATCATTGAGAAACAAGAACATGGACTTGAAGGCAAATCTTGAAAATAAACAAGAACAATAAAGTTTTCACTCTGTTACTTAAGATCAAGAAATCAATGCATTGCAACAGAAAAATGACTTCAACTAAGAAAAGAAATAGAATATGAAATGAAAGAAAATATGAACATCAACATGCCTTTTCCATTTAGTATCAATGTGAAATATAAATTGTCTTATAGTGAATTTTCAAAATAGGTCCCTGAATGCCCAACTTATCCACATCTAACTTCTCCTTCTACAGAGTTTATATAGAAACAATACATAATTATTAAGATCTAAAAGAAATGGATCTGAAAACATCATCATCCATATTTAGTTTCTTGTTTCAAATAATCAAGGATAATATCAAATCTGATCTCCAAGTCGAATTGATGAGGTGGCTTGTCTATTGATGTCCATGAGATTTTTTAGGGAAATAAATCTGGCAAATTCCTGAAAAATAGGGTCTAACAATCTCTTTATATCTCTCAAACGGTGATAGATGTGTAAAAACCGAGAGAGATTTTTTTGAAGGGGCGTGTTCCCAACAAAAACCTCTTTTTCTTTCCAAAAATTCATCTCCAGATGTTCAGCAACCTCAACCAAAATTAGTGACTAAAACAAGAAATTATTTATTGTGGAATCTCTGAAAAATAGGCCTCAAATATATATTTGAATCTCTTAAAATGTAATAGTTGTGTAAAAACCGAGAGAGGTTTTTGTGAAGGGGCATGTTCCTAACAAAAACCTCTTTTGGTTTCCAAAAATTCATCTCCATCGTTTCATTAAATTCTCTTGAAGATAAGGACTAAAACATGAAAAACAAAGTATTTCATGTATTTGATTTCTGTCTTTTCTTCTTTATGCTATGTTCATCCTAAACTCTGGATATTCTTCTACTGGAGTAGGTAGGTTAAAATATATGGAGGCTTGGGGTTTCCTTATATTAGTTTCATATTTGGAGGATAACCCAGTGCTAAGATGCTCTTCTTCAGAGCTTTATGTTTCTCTGATTTATGGAATATCCTGTAGCTTTTCTTGTTGTTTGGAATTCCATTGCTCAACAAAAACTTTCTCTTTCTTCAATTGTTTTATCATACTCTGCAGCTCCTTTACTCTGTCTTTTTCCTTGCTTTCTTTCACTTTAAATTATGGATATTACTTTACAATTGCAAGTAGATTCAGGTCTATAGAAGCTTGAGGTTTTCTTAATTTGATCATATATCTTGGAGATAATCCAGAGCTATGATCTTCATCTTCAATGCTATCAGAATCCCTGGTCTTTGGAGGGTCTGGAATCTGGTCTGGCTCTGCAAAAGGATCATCTTTGTCATCAGAAACTAAACCTATACCTCTAAACACATATTTAGATTTTGAAGTTGATCTAGTGGTTGCTCTTGTCATAGGTCTCCTGGAGTATTGAGCAACCTGTTTTCCCTTTTCTTGTCTCTTCCTCAAGTTTTCAGATTCTTTCTTAGTCCAGTGCAAAGTAGGTGTCTCTGCCTATTTTTTTATTCCTGTCTTGGAATCTTCTAAATTATCCTCTATAATAATAAGATTCTCCTTTTTAATGGACGGATCAAACATGGCCTTTGAATATAATCTAAATTTATTGGCAACTCTGGTGGAGTTTCTCCTAGGGAACTTAGGCACATCTGTTGGCTTTTTGCTCTATTTTTTGCCTTTTGCATTCTTATTACTTGTATATTTATGTTTTTGTTTGACTAGAGACTGAATTGGGCTCATAGTATAATCCTCATCTTCATCAATTTCCATCTTTATATCTGGATTACGAAATATGTCAATGTCTTCATCTGGTTTAGATTTCTTACCTCGACTAGTGGTAGCTTCCTCATGATCTTTTCCTATAGGAAAATCTCCAATGGTTTGCTTAGTTTGCAATTTCCTCTTGCTAGTTGGAGTTACCCTGGTTGCAGGTGATTCTTCTTTAATTAGGAACTCAGTGGATTTACCAGTCTGTTTTGGTTGGGTTGATTTCTTCCCTTTGACATTTTTGGATTTAGATGATTGTAAATCGTTTATCAAAGACTGGATTAGCCAATCCCAAGATCTCTGGACTTCATTTAAAGAAGAGATTACCAATGTCTTAATTAAACCCTGCTGAAAGAGACTGCCTTTAGCTGTAGCAGGATGGGATTGCACCCTCTTGGACATTTTAGATAAACTCTTAAGAAAAAAGTAGGGTAAATTAAGAGGATAATCACCATTACTATGAATTAGCAGTCTAATATGGTAGAGATAAACCAATGAAAACCTGCCCTCACATGTAATGTACCTATGGATGATTAGCAAAGCAGTATGTCATTCCTTCTTTACCTAGCTATGTGGTATTCCCTTTTTCCAATTAGGGTTTTGTTTCTCTGGGATTAAAAATTGATTCAAAAATTCCATAACCACATTCTCCTTCTTCCACCACCTTTCCCCACCAACTGGCAATCTACAGGCTTTAGCAATTGAATGCTCACTCACAAGCATCAGTAATTTCTCAAGCTTCAAAACCATCAAAATTATGTGCGAAGACCATTGAAATATGTTCATTGTGCCCCTGGAAGGTTGTGAAAAACTCAAACCAACCCACAGTTTTGAACGTCTATGCCATTTGAGGGTATGCTTAAGGTAATTTTGTGCCCTCTGGCTCTAGTCTAATAATCTAGTCGCTCTTATTTGGTGTCATGTTGATGATATCGTCCTGTAAACAAATATGAGAGGATTGATGATTTGAATTCTCAGTTCCTATGGGTTGTTAAGAACTAAAAACCACTTCTTTCTTCGATTTGATCCCTGCACAAAATAGTCGTTGCACTAAAATAGAAGGTCATGATTATGTTAATGATATTCAAACACGTTGATTTGATGCAGGTGTAGTGTACCCAAGGCCGAGCCTCGTTACAGATCATGATATATGCAATGAATTGTAAATGTGCTCTATAGGCTGGTGAGCCAAGTTTTGTATAAAGCTGGAAGGCTTATGTGTTTGTTAGGCCAGGAAACCTAAGTGTTTGAGGGCCAGGAGCCTGTTGTTGTACTTGTATGTATGCAGAATAATCAATAAAATATAAACATCGCCAAGTGCAAACCGACCACGATGAATGAGTGAAGGGGGACTGAGCGTCCACAGAGTGGGCAAGGAACTAGGGGCTGGAAGGTGGAAAAAGGGGCTAAGTGTTGAGCCTAGGGGCTAAGCCTAGGGGATTAGGCCTGGAATAATATTTTAATATTATTTCCTAAAAAGCCATGTGCATATTATTTTATCCTAAGTTCCTAGCAAAAAGGAAAGGCGTATACAGGGAGGCATGCGGATGGAACGCATGCAGTTCCCAGGGTGACAAATGTCCACCCCGACGCATGCAAATAAAACAGAAAGGAACAGCCATGGGGGGTCTCCCATTCCATTTGACCCGACTGTCCTGAGCAGGAGCGGTATGAGCCAGTCTGCAAGAGACCTCGTGTATGTCTGTTACAGAGAGGAAGCCTGTGTTGGGTGCTGAAGAATGCATGTTTACCCTTGATTCAGAGCCATGGAGTCTGTCTATGAGAGAAAACCAGTGTGTGCATTCCCTGAACGAAATGTCCATGTCAATTTCGGGGAAGAGTCTCTGTTTTCCCAGGAAAAGCTGAGTGAGCTTGTGCGTGGAGCCCTATTCTGAAATCGTGACCGAGAGAACAGCCTGTGACTGCTGAACCGGTTCTTGGGAAGCCTATGTCCATTTTCCCTGTGTTTGTTGTGGCACGCAGTTCTGGACTGCGTGAGGCTTGTTGGCATGAGAGCGACTCCCTCCAGGTGAGAGAGTGCGCAGAGGAAGGAGAGAGCTCTTGGAAGGAACCATGTAGCTGCCACAGAACCTGGAGACTTCCGGTCCGGTTTGTTCTTGTAACCCAAGGTAAGGGATACTGGAAGCCGAAGGACTGTCCAGGTGACAGAGAAGGTGCACTCTCCTGGGGTGGAACAGGCATGTGGGGAATGAGGGACCGTGGGCAGTGAGCGTGGGAGATTCCTGGGAGAGCATTCTTCCTGGTGGTTGTGTGTGACTGAATTCCCTGTAACCTCAGCCTGAGTCTGGATTCCTTGCCCTAGGGTGGAGCTCAATCCCAGCTCGGGGGTGACCCACTATTGAGTTGAGGAGCAGTGCGGTCTACGGCTGGGAGGTTCGTGGAAGGCCTGCATTTGGTTAGTGGATTTCTCCATTGTCACAAGATAAGTGTTTAATTATATTTTTACCACATTTTATCATGATTGTTCTAGATCTGTTATCATGTTTTCCGCTGTGTAAATGAATTACTGTTGAAAGCTATGGATTGTCTAATTATAACAGTAACTATATGTTTATTCCGAGAATTAAAATGTATCTCTTTGTTGTTACGCATGTGATTATACAATTCTGTATGTTTTATGTAAAAGTCCATGTACAGATTGGTTGCCAAGAGGTTTGAAAGCCTCGGTAGTGAAAAAGGGTACACAACAATTTGGTATCAGAGCCAAGGTTTCGACACTGAGCCTAGATGGGCCAGTGGAGTGGTCTTTGGACTGAGAATGCGAGGGGAAATTGAGTCGGGAGGACCAATTTCAGACCCTGGTTTGCTCCGAAGCGTCAAGGAGACACTTGACGAGTTTTATTAAGAACTCAGGAAGTATAGCGATGCTATGAAACCGCAGGCTGGTGTGGTCTATGGCCACGGGGAGACAGGTCTCTACACCAATGGTGTTAGAACCTTAGGATCTGTTCGGGAGGGAAGGCGAGCCCTCGTGACCGTCGGATCTGGAAAAATGTGCGTAAGGATTAAAATTCCTTTGGAAATGGCACAGGAGTGTGGAAATCGCGATACGCAAAATCCCGAGTTAGTTAGAAACCGTCTGAGTCGTCAGATCTCGGCCGGAAAACCCAACAGCCGTTGGAACTGCTGGGAAGTGTTTGAAGGTTAAACCTCAGAAACTAGGGGTGAAAGCTCCAAAATAGATCTAAACCATCCGAAAGACAGAGGACACGTGTCGTGAGATTTTCCATTTCAGGAAATCGGGAATCGCGATATCGGGAGTCACGATGTCAGGAGGTCGGGAATTTTCATAGTAAAAGTCTCAGCAACGACCTGAGCCGTCCGTCTGAGGAAGAACGCACATCGCGCGATCATCCAATTCAGGATCCGGACACCCGGACTTCCATAGGTGAGCATTTTTTATCTTGCACCGGGCGAAGTCTCGAGATTTGATCCGAGTCGTCCAACAGTTGAGACACGTGGTGGAGATCGAGCGACCCGTCGGTATACAGGCTACGAGGGTTTTGAGTTGACAAAGGATTTTGTCATCGGGGAATCAAAAGTCTCGAAGTCCCAAGATTGAATCGGGATCGTCCATTCATTGTGGACGCGTGGCAGTAATCCAGGCAATCGGGGAAAGTCCCGATAGAAGAGTCATCCATCGGAAATCAGGGTTCAGGGAATCGCAAATCCTGAGGACACTTGTGTTTTGGCTTTGGAAAGTCCGAAACCCCGATAGGAGGTATGACTATGGCCGTGTAAGGGGAGGTCATGTGAGGCCGAGTCTAGCTAGAGGGCTAATGGGAGTTAGAGCGCATCGGCGTTTGGAAGCCCAAAACCTCGAAAGGATCTGCGTCGTAGATCTGAGGAAGATCTGACCGTCGAATTTTCTAGGAATGAACATGGACACGTGGAGTTGTACCACGTGCCAATGGGGACGAGAAGAGAAGCGAGAAAGGTGGGACTCGATGACGTCGTTGAAAGTGACATGGACCCTCATGAACTTGCCACGTGCCACTGTGGTAGTGGGCGACAGTTGTGTTGTGGACCCGTAGGGTGGAGTGAGTCGAAATTTCGGAAGTCAGGGTTTGGAGAAGAAAGCGGGTTTGAAAGCCTCGTGGGATGAAACCCCGAAAACTTGAAGTCCCGAGGTACAAAGACCTGAAGTTCCGAAATCCTGAAGTGTCGAAAATGAAAGCTCCAAAAACACGAAAATTGCAGAGCCAAAAGAGAAGCTCAGAAAACTCATTTGGAATCGAAATGTCTTTTGTTCTTGTTGGTATTAGTTATAAATATTGTGGATTGTTCGTGAAGGTTTAATGGACTGACAAACTTTGACTTGAATTGCACAGTGCGTGTGCAGAGTTCAACGAAGTTCAAGATTCTAGTTAACCAACGCTGAGTATGGAGTGGGGAAGAGTGCAGATTACCCCTGAAAAAGAAGACGAACGGGAAGGAAAGGATGTTAACCTGGGAGTCGAAGGATCGAACTCCAATGAGCATGGAAAAGAGAAGGATAAGGAAGAACACATAATGAAAATCCTTGAAGGATTGCAAAGAGAGGCCAAGGCTCGTCGGGATGATAGCCGAAAGCTCATGAAGGTCAGGGACCGGCAGGGTGCATTAAATTTAAAAAATTTTAAGAGTTTGGAAAGAATAGAGAAGAAACTTGAGAAAGGGATTAACTCAAGTACGACGGGGAGTCGCATAAACCATGGGAGAAGAAGTAGGTCGAGGAGTGGTAGCCGATATATTAGTCTCTCCCAAAGACGTTCTGACAGTAAGACACACAGTAGTGCCAGCCTGTCCCCTACCAGAAAACATCCGAAATCTGGAAGGGACGAATTGAAAGGAGAGATGAACAATATTAAGCCTCCAACATTCGATGGAGAACATAAGAAGGAGGAATATGTCGAGACATGGTTGCTTGGCATGAAGAAATACTTCCAATTGCAGAATTATTCTGCCCATGCAGAAGGAAGAATTGCAGTGTATCCACTGAAAGGAAAGGCATCCATGTGGTGGGATCAGTTTGTGCAGGTGCAACACATCAGAGAGAAAGAGGTCATGTGGAAGGAATTTAAGAGGTATTTCGAGAAGAAATACCTGACTAAAAGATACTATGACAGAAAGATGAAGGAGTTCTTCGAACTCAAGTTGGGCGGTATGACCATTGATGAGTATGAACGAAGTTTTCTGGAACTACTGAAGTATGTTCCATTCATCAAAGACGAGGTTGTTAAAATTCAGAGGTATCTGAGTGGATTGCCACCTTCCATTGGTGACAAGATTCAATACGATGATCCTAAGACCATGGAAGAAACCATAAGAAGGGAGAAATGCCTATACGAACAGTAGAGAGAAAAGCCTACCTTTCGGAAGGCTTGGGATGACCAGAAGAGGTTTAAGAAAGAACAGAGGCAGAAGGGAAGCAAGCCTTCCTTTTTCAGAAACAGTCCTTGGGGATAGTCATCTTTTAAAGAGCCCAGGAAATTTGAAGGGAGTGAACAGATTCCAAGGCCTCCACCCATGGAGTGTTGGGGCTGTAAAGGGAATCATAGGTACAGGGACTACCCCCACAGAAAAGACAAAGCAAGAACTGTCCATACTGTTCAGTAAGATGAAATCGTGGAGGATATGGGCAGTAGAATGCCGAGGATCTGCGCAACCCTGGACAATAAGCAAGCGGAATTTCAATCGCACATGATTGAAGTGGAAGGTATGATCAACGACCAACCACTTGTTATTTTAATTGATTCAGGGGCTAGCCATAGTTATGTAGATCCTAGAGTGGTGGAAATTTTGCATCTAACGAAGAGCAAACATGAGAAGTCTTGGTTAGTGCAGTTAGCCACAGGGACCAAGAGGAAGGTCACTG
>ML793688.1:124827-139718 GCA_009831015.1 Picea engelmannii | reverse complement strand
AAAGGTAGAAAGGCAGGGGGGGTCCGGAATGGTCTTTATTGTCGTTGATCCGAGCGCGCTAATCTGAACCGTCGGAGAGTTGCGCCCGTGATTCCGGACCCCCCCCCCCGCTTAAAGGTCGGAAGACAAGGGGGGTCCGGAATTCACTGTGCACCGTTGATCTACACGCACAAATTCCAGCCATTCAAAAATGGTTCTTGTTTAACACAGACGCACTCGCGCCCAAAACTTAGGACAAGTGGGTTTTTGACCCATCCTTTTACATTCTAACTCCCTTACAAGAAATATCTCTAACATGACGATGAGGGCATAGGTGACGTCGAGGTTCCTTTGAGGTACAAACATATACTGAGACCATGGGTACCCAATGAACTTCCTCAGTTGGATACTGAATTTTATGTCAACGAGAGGATTTATCACATTGTTATGTCATCCATACATGGTCCGGGTCTCTTCTTCATGAATGGAATAAAGGTGAAATATGGAGGACTTGTTGAGTTGATGGAGTATGTCGAACCATGTTGCAACTATGGAGATTGGTTGAGGTTGGTCTGATATATGCAAAGTATGCAGAGATATGCAATCACTACAAATTACATACAACTAAAAGACAATGATCACAATAAAGGAGCATCGTTGTATATTGATGGAAGGCCAAAGGCGTCGGGAAATATTGCAGGGCTTATTAACAGTACAAGACTTGGGACAACAAGAAAGCAACCCAATTGTATATTTGAGGGGCGTGAACGAAATCAAATATTAGTATGTGCAGTGAAAACAATAGCTAGAGGGGAAGAGTTGTTGATCAATTACGATTTGAATCGAATCGATGGAAGCACTGCTATTATGGGGGTAAACATGTTCTACCAATATACCAAACCTATAATTAACATTTTCATTTTTATATCTTTAACATAAAAAAAAATTGTGTCTGGAGGAATCAACAACTAGTTGGGCACGTACTTGTGTGACACATGGTCGTGTTATCCGACTGCTACCATTATAACCTCTAGGTGTGCCCATGATGCCCCATACATGACACACAAGGTAAGTCGGGGTTTCAAACCGGTGACTTCACATAACAGAGTGCCTTAACAACACACTCCATCACCAACTATCTTTAACATACATTTTTATAGCTCATGCTTCTTAGATTATTTTATAACATTATAAATTGTCATGCATATTATAATGTGGCAGGGTGATCGTGGGAAGGCACCAACTAGCTCGAAGCAGGGATAACAATGATTTTCATATCAATTCTTGCTTACAATAATTGAATTAACATGTTTATCTGTTGATGTAGACGAGCACACCGTCAGAGCAGGATGATCTGTGGAATGAAATATATGATTCCATCATCCTAGTGGAAACAATTAAAAAGGCCTTGAGAAAGACAAATAAGGAATACATTGAATTGGATAGGTCTAAGCCACTTATAGAGGAGGGGAAAAAAGGATGGAAATTTTAAGGCAGGATATAGAACAATTTGGGGTAAGTGCAATTTAAAAAAAAAAAACTATTTCACACATTTATTGATTTATGAGATTTGTGTCTATTACCATTATATGAGCAATACTCTAACATTTTCTTTCTATAGGAAATTTTGAATCCTATGGGACAACCTGGTCATGGGGAAGTCACTGGTGGCAGTGGTGCACAAACCCCACAACATCCTAGCATGAGCCACACACCTCTAAGGCTATTTGTCTCTTTGTATGTGGTTCAAAGGACTGAAACTCCTAGGGCCCATGGGATGCCCCCACCACACACGCTAGACCATGCTCATGAGGGTCTACAGGGAGAATCTCATGAGAATATTGGTTCTGCGTAGCCAGAGCATTATTATCCTGAGGAAACACATGTTGAAATCTCAGGAACACTCTCCATCAACTTGTTGGTGGATGAAAACTTGGTCCCTTGAAGATACAACAAATCTCAGGTATTTTTGAATATGTTAAATAGTTCCTACCATTTTATTGATCTCTAGAGATGTTTGGGCCCACCATTCGCACATGGTGGAATGCCCAGAATAAATATTTGAAAAATAATCTTATAAATCATATGGTCGGCATGTTTGGTGATATATTCAACAAGTCTCAAATCACCTCGAGGGAAGGTACATATTTGAAATATGTCAAAGATTAATATAGGGTTCAATTGAAAAAGAACCCTAAGTATGATCGTCCTCTGGCCATTCCCGAGAGATAATGGAATAATATACAAGAGGACGCAAAGGAGAGTGCATTGAGAAGCGAAGGGAAGACACCACTTGGCCCTGTAAGGTAATATGTGATATTTTGAATTTAATATGTTGAATTTTGTTTAGTTCTACAAAAAAAAATTGCAATATCTTATGACATACTTGAAACTTTTCGTAGGCTCCTAGACACATCAAAAGCAACAAATAAAAGACTATATAGACATGGGTAACACAAACTTGACCAAGGTGGCTACTTGAGATTAAAAGCTAGAATTGTAAGTACCAAATACTTTATTCATATTATACACATCATCATGCAAATTTTATCTAATTGCAGCCAGTAAGCAAAAATCCATATCTTATGCCATGCGATGTAGGGGGGTACATTCAACAGTGCCGCCACAAAAGAAGACTTGATGCTTGGCTTCAAGTTTGACTTTCAAGCTATGGTGGAAAATAGACAAAGGAAGGGATCAGAGACACAATATGACCCTTTGAATGAGTTGGTAGAGAAAATGACAAGATTGTAGTTGTTGATTACTTGTCCAGTATATTGATAATTGATTTTATCCATCTATTAATTATGTCTCTATTTGTTTTAATCATGCAAGCACCATTGGTTTATTTAACGGTGGTGGACAATAACCCCATGATACCAATGGTTCGCAAACCCATCACACTATGCATGTCTTTAAAATAAAATGTATAATATGACGATTATAAATATTTCCCTCAAATAGTGTGCTTATAACTTTGCTTGTTTCAATGGAAGAGCATGTAGATGGGGGTGCTCGAAGAGGAGAGAAACCGACCACAATCCAACCAATGGTGTCCACTACTCCTCCAGGTAAAAAACATAGTAATGATATTCGTACTAATGAAACATTGTTGTGAATAATAACTAACCATGTCATTTTTAACGCTTTTTTTATTGTAGTGGATGTGCCCCCTGTACTAGTACATCAACGTCCATGTCCTGCTACTAGAAGTAGTAGAATGCTTGAGATGACCTATCACGTTCCAACAACAGAACATGACCCAATAGATGAAGGCCATGATAGAGACACTCATGATGATGATACACTCATCATTTTTATCAAAAAGAAGAAACAAAAAAATAAGTGATTGCACATATTTTTAGGACAAAATTTATTAATATAAATTATCNCAACAGAACATGACCCAATAGATGAAGGCCATGATAGAGACACTCATGATGATGATACACTCATCATTTTTATCAAAAAGAAGAAACAAAAAAATAAGTGATTGCACATATTTTTAGGACAAAATTTATTAATATAAATTATCGACTATAAAAAAAAATTGTTTTGCTAGTTGTGTGTGGACCTTATATGGTTTGAATGCAAGTACCTTATTTCTTTCATTTACCTTCAATTATTGTTTGGCTACTTGTTATGCATGATTGGGTATGTGGAATTGAAAGTGATGTGAGGGGGGGGGAGTGGCCAAACAAGCTTCCACCTTCACGTGGTTAATCTTGTTTAGTATAGAATAAATTATTCTCAAAACCAAGAGGAGCTCATTCATGAGGTATTCCCCTTTAGTATTTCTAGAGCGTCATACATGTTTAAATATTATTTAGTCATATAACATTTAATTCCCTTTGTCAAATGCAAGCTCATTGATGTTTAGTTATTATTCAGTCATTTAACCTATTATTGCCTTTGATAAATGTTGGTTTGAAGGGTGATCACCGCCATGATCCACAATGCATTTCCGACAAGGTTTGTGTTGCCCATGTTTTTCTAGTCTTGCCTTGGTTGTTTTTGACGTGTCTGGGAGCCTACGAAAAGCAAACAAAGCAAGACTAGAAAAACACGGGAAACATAAACTTCTCCAAGGTAGTTATTTGAGATTAAAAGCTCGAATTGTAAGTACCAAACACTTTATTCATAATATACATATTATCATGCAAATTTTATAAATAGAAACTATTGATTGTACAATTTTTTGTTTTACTAGTTGTTTGTAGACCTTATATGTTCTATACGCATCTACCTTATTTCTTTCATTTACCTTTAATTGTTTTCTTGCTACTTGTCATTACATAGTTAGATTGTTAGTTACATTAGTTAGTTAGTNTCTCTCCCTCCTACCTCTCTATCTCTCCCCCTAAATTTGTACCATGATTTCACTACATCCACACCTCCAAAAGGTTCTCCCCTTGGCACTCTCTCCCTCTCTCTCCCCCTCCATACTTTTCTCTCCCTCCTCCCTTTCTTTGTGTCTCTCCTCTTCCTTCTCACTATCTCTATTATTCCCTTTTCCCCTCCCTCTACCACTCTGCCCCTCTACAAGTCCATACATTTTGATGTGAAAGGGGTAATATGGGTATTTTTAACCCCGTTTTGTGGATAACTAAGGAAATTATGTCTCAAGGCCCTCAGGTTGCAAATATGGAGTGTCGAGAGACTACATGACCAACATTATCCTTTTGCACAATTGGAGACCCTTCTCACCACCACAAAGGTCACAGATTTGCAGATGGCATCCACCACATCAGTTGGCTTCCAGAAGTCAGTAGGGCTTGCTCCATGAGGTACAATTCAATATTATGGTGAGCATCATTTCAATATTTAAGGCATTTGAGTATGTTGCATCTTAGATTGCTCTAGATTTCATGATATATGCTTGGACATTATACCTTTTTCCCTGGTTCACCTTGGTGGTTGACATTGTGCCCTAGTAAGTGGTCTTCCTTGGGGATGGGTTTGCTACTAGGAATCCCCTTTAAGAGCCATCATACCGTTCTCGACCATACTTACCACTTCCCATCAC
The DNA here is from genome assembly GCA_009831015.1 of Picea engelmannii. NCBI lineage: Eukaryota > Viridiplantae > Streptophyta > Pinopsida > Pinales > Pinaceae > Picea > Picea engelmannii. The sequence goes on along the minus strand of ML793688.1, from coordinate 134,713 downwards.
TATTTCCCCCCATTTTCTTATATCTTGGGATTTTAGGGTGTATTGACCCAAGAAGAGGTTGCCCTCATTCTATGGGAAGAAGGGGTTGAAGATCCAAAGGGATTGATGTTGGGTAAAAGATAAATACTATGTATGAAATTTCTAGATGCTTCGCTCAGGGATCACCTAAGAAAGCAATGAAACACTTATCTTTGAGAAAAGGGGGACCCACAAAAAATTACGATTAAGATTGCTTAAAAGGTTAGTTGGAGGATAGGACGTCTCATCACGAGCCGACCTATCATGCCCATGAATATCTAGTGGTATGACATTACCATCATTTGGTCACCAAGCTAGCCTCCAGGGTAATGGCTCTCAATTGCATGGTTGAGAGAAAGGGGGTCTCATCATGAGCCAGCCTTCTCATTTCCACTAGGTGTTTGTGGGTGACACTGCCATTATATGGACACCATGCCATGGTAGTGGCCTTCAACCTTTCCTTGAATTTATGAAAGAAAGAAAGAATGGAAAAATAATGGGCTTGGAAAAAGTGCACTGCGGACGAAGGTACCACACACCCTCTACAAAAGATCCCATGAATGAGACACTACAACCTCTTGTATGTCATGAGACCTATGCCCATTAAGTATTGACCCTAACCACTTCACCCACTTTACATGGATTAGAGAGGGATCTCTTGGAAACTCTTCTTGACCTAGGGCAAGATCTACCCAATATGACACCTCGTCAACCCTCCCATATTCAAGCTTGACAAGTCGCATAAAGTCTTTGAGCACTTAATTGTTTGACACGATGATATTTGATGCACAAGCTTAGGTGGCTCATTTATTGATTGGATTCATTTATCATGATGTTATGACTTGAGATCCTTGGAGAGCATGCTTATTTATCTTTACATGACCTAGTTGGTGGACAATTTTGGAAGAACAAGCCTAGCTTGGGCTTCCATGGGGCTTGAAGCCCACAGGTGGATGCCAAGGGCCTGCATGTCGGATGAGAGAGATCAAACTTATAAGGCCTAGAAGATGACTTGGATGACATAACCTAGCCCCCACATGCCAAACGTTTTGCCTAGGAGAGGCAAAACGTCACCTTTAGAGGCATGACGTCACATAGGGGGGTTACGATTTGGTGGTGAGGTTGACATGCATTGGCACAAGGATGTTTTGAGGGGCTTGAGCCTTGATCATGAAGGAAGTTGTTGGGATGCTTGACATGTGGTTTTGGGAAGCCTTTCTACCCTCCTCCATCAACAATGACCTTCTCCTAGTGCCAAAACGTCCCCTAAAGGGGTGACGTACATATAAACTAGGGTTTTTCCTTTGTGCAAAAGTGAAATTAAAGTGAATTATTTAATATTGCTTTGTAAAAGGGGAAAGATTAGGGTTGTTGACCCCTAGTCTTGTGGTTTACCCTTAATTATGTAGACAAACTATCTTAGTGACATTTTGTATAAATAAGAGATCATAAGATCTCATTTTAACATAACTCTCCCTCTTGTGAGAAGTACTTGGTCTGAAATTTTCGCTACACTTGGAGTAGTTTACCTTTTGTGCTATGGAATAATGCTTTTATGGTTATGGTTGATGATGATGATGGTGCATTATCTCTTGGAGGTCATTCTTCTCCTATTGTGGAGGTTTACTTTGGCATGTTAAAGGATTTTTCTAGAACGGTATGGTTTCTACTTTGTTATTATCATTTGTGATTCAAGTTGAGGTTGTTTTGGCCAAGGCTAGATAGGGAGTATAAGGATATACACCCCTATCCTAGTTTCCACCATAATTTTCAAGCTTTTAAAGTTATTTTGCAAGGGTTTTTGTTGACGAAGTAAGAGGATTTACACCCCTCATTTTGAAACCCTAGCTAGGTTACTTACCTTGGGAAGTAAGAGGATTTACACCCCCAAGGGTTTAGTAGTACTATCTCTTTATTTTTGACCCCATTAGCCCATAGCTAAAGGCACTAATCTTGCATTGGAGAAACAAAATATTGCATTGGGAAACATAATTTCTTGTCATTTTTTTTTTTTGCAACTTGGATTGTCTTCCTTGTGCCTTGAGCACCTCACAGCCACTGAGGCATCCCCATCAAAGGGATATTTCTTGTTGTTGTTAAAAATTTAAATCTTCATCCATTAGGGCTGCATAAACCCTAACTCAATTGCTTAATAACTCTCTAATCAACCATTAAAATTTTCCCAAAGTTTGCACACTTGTCCTACTTGCTCTAGCACACTTTTTGGCAAAGTTTGGAGGACTTTTAGTGGTTGATTTTCTTGTTGTGACACATTGATTGTTACAGCCATAAGGCTGATATAATTTTCTGCAGAAAAGTGTTTACAACAACCTTGTCTTTTCATGCTAGTATCTTGGTCTTTTAGCTTGAGTTTTGCTAGTGTTTAGCTAGTCTTTCTCTTGTAACTCTCACTTGATTTCTAGCATTTATCTTATAGCTTATGATGCCATTTTATTGTTGATATACATTGTTACTAACGGCTGCTATTAGGGACAACAAGATTAACTTGCTTGTCCAATTGATTATATTTCCATATATGCTTGTTTTTCTTGTGTCTCGAGCAGGTATTTCACCATTTGCAGGTTACTCAACATACTTGGCAACCCTTGGACCTTCCCAAAACGCCTTTCCAATACCTTCATACCACTTAGAAATGACCTTTATATACTTCATATCCTTCTTCATCTTTTTACATCTCATTCCCCCTAGGGTCACCGTGATTCCCCCCTTGAGGTGACTACCTCACCTCTAAAGTGATATGGACACATGCCTAAGGTGAGAGTGGATAGGTGACCTCATAGTTGTCACCATTTAGTGGTTGGGTCGGGATTTACCCAACCTACAACTTGTGTGATAACATTTTGGCACCATTATTGGGAAGGATTTTGAATCCTCTTTGGAACCCTAATGACACTTTGTCAAGCTATCCCAAAGTCTTTCCCTTAGCTTGCATGATGACTCCACCCAAGGGATGTACCCTTTCCACCTTTTTTTGATAAAGCTTTTCCTAAATCATTTCTGGTGACTCCACCATGGTACGAAAGAAGCGTAATCTGACCCCCAAACAACCTTCCAAAGGTCGCAAGGCCTCACCCAAAAGGCCTAGTCCTCTTATCTCACCGATTTTTCGTAATTGTCCATCTACTTCCCCTATCCATCTATCCTCAACTACTACCTCCACACCTCCCCTCTCTCATACGCCCACCTCGCTAAATGCTACATGGAACCTGCAGACCAAAGAGGTGCACAAAACTTTGATCATAACAAAGATCCATGGATCTCCTCATAAATTCCCAATGGACTTTAAGGAGTGGCTTCCCAGATTTTCAGAAGAAGATCTCACTACACCTGAAGATCGCTTGTACCTGTTCATGCATAGTCTGGAACCTTGCAACCAACATGAGGATATCTTTATGAAACATTTTGCTTACACTTTTGTTGGAAAGGCCAAGGATTGGTTTGATGGTATTTCCCCGGGAACAATCACAAATTGGAACCTCTTTAAAGAGATTTTCACCAAAATATTTGGAAAAAAGAGAGATTACCAATCCTTGTATAATCAACTCCAAAGTTGCAAGAGAAATCCAGGGGAGAATATAAAGGATTTCAATGATAGGTTTAACACCCTCGTAAGATGTTTCCCTCAAGAGTTAAGATTTTCCAAAGCTATCATTCTCAAGTCTTATATATCAACCATGAAAGATCCATATGGGGTTTTGATTGGGAGACGCCCTACCACTTTTTTCAAGGTTCAAGAGAGAGCATGTGAAATAGAAGAAAACTTAGCCTCCTCTCTCTTGCAAGAAGAGGAATGCCTTAAAGAGACTCTTCAAATTGATCATATTGATGATTTTGGCTCACCAAACTTTCCCTCAAATGTTGGAACTTTCCTACAAGAGGAATGAGAAAAATCAATTGAAAGGGTAGCTTGTCTCGTGATCAATATTCTAGAAGAAGAAAGAGAGGTAATGTTAGAAAAATCACCTTGCCCATCGAGTAAGATCTTGGACTTTGAAAAGAGGCAAGTAATAGAACAAGCTGAAGAAAAATCCCCACGATACTTTTAACAAGTTTTTGCGAAACCTCTCAAAGAAATGAAAGTTAAAGTCATCAAAGGTGAGGAGAAAGCTTCTTCCCCGGATAGGACCAAAGTTGAAAGTATTGTGGGTCATATCAACATAAACCATCAGGTTTTAGAAGAAGGAATAGATAACACCTTTATTTTGGCAAAATCCCTTTTCATTGATGAAGAAAAAAGGGAAGGATCTTAGGGCCTGGATTTCGACGATGCACACTCAATTACAAGCTCAGGTGCGAGGATAGTCTTAAGATCACTAGATAACGAGACTACCCTTTTCTCATACAAACTCAAGTTCAACTGCACAAACAACATTGTTGAGTATGAATCCCCTATCCTAGGCATTAACCTGGCCATCGATATGAACATTAAGAACCTCCATGTAAAGTGGGATTCCTACCTAATTGTTTCACAAGTCAATAAGAAATTCGCTGCGAAAAACCCAAGGTTGAAAAAGTACAAGGATGTCATTCGGGATGCCATAAATAAGTTTCACAACTTTTCCATTGAGGCCATCCCTAGAGAAGAGAATCACTTGGTAGACAACCTTGTCGTTTCCGCTTAAACCTTACAATTTTTCAAAGAAACCGACCTCTACAAGGTAGAAGTAAATTTCAGACCCTTGTTATTTGACAACTTAGAACATTGGCAAGTTTTTAATGATGACAGTCAACTTCTTCATTTTCTCCAAAATGAGGGAGAGTTCTTTGAAGCTCAAATAAACTTGTTGGTTGAGAGAGAAAATATTGAGATCATCGATGTGGCTGACGGAACCCTACCCAAAGTTATTGTTCCTTTAGAGAATATTTTTTACCGAAAAGATATGTATAAAGGGAAACCTTCGAACAAAATTAGTGACGAGATTGTTGAATTCAACATTGGAACTGAGGAATCCCCGAAATTAATTAAATTTGGTAAAGGGACAACGACTAATGAAAGGGAAAAGTCGATTGCACTTATAAGAGAATTCATAGATGTCTTTGCTTGGTCTTACGAGGACCTAAAGGCCTACCAAGAAGATGTCATAAAACATGCCATTCCCCTCATTGATGGTACAAATCCCTTTAAACAAAAACTCATGCAGATGAACCCAAAGGTTGCCCCACAAGTACAAAAGGAGTTACAAAAGATGGTTAAGGCAGGAATAATCGAGTGTATCAGATATTCATCATGTGTATCTAATCTAGTTATTGTAAGGAAGAAGACTGAAGAAATTAAAATATGTGTAGACCTCATAAATTTAAACCAGGCTTCGCTTAAGGACAATTATCCTCTCCCAAACATGGAATATATTTTGCAAAGGGTCACAAGTGCAAAGATGATGTCCATGCTTGACGGTTTCTAGGGATATAATCAAGTTTTAGTAGAAAAGGATGATCAACTAAAAATTACTTTTACTACCCATTGGGGAACCTACAAGTATTTAATAATGCCTTTTGGACTCACCAATGCAAGGGATACTTTTCAACGTGCTATGGACTATGCTTTCAGAGATCTAATCGAAAAACTTATAGAGATGTATCAAGATGATCTGACCGCCGTCTCTAAAAAGAGGGAACAATACATCCAACACTTAAGAAATATCTTCCAGAGATGTAGGAAATATGACATTTCTCTCAACCCTAAGAAATCATTTTTTGGTGTTGACAAGGGTAAGGTATTGGGACATATCATTTCTAAAGATGGAATCATGATAGATCCTACCAAGATTGAAACCATCAAGAAAATCCCTCTCCCCAAAGACAATAAATCCTTGCAATCCTTCTTTGGTCAGATTAACTTTATCAGGAAATTCGTTCCAAACTTTGTCGAAATTATTAAACCCCTTAATAAATTACTAAAGAAGAACACCCGTTTTGAATCGGAAAGTGAAGGTGAGTTGTCCTTTCAACGCATCAAACAGGCAATAATTGTCGCATCGATCTTGGTTAGCCCAAAATTTTCCAAAGACTTCATCATTTTTTCTTTTGCTTCAAAAGACACCATCGTAGGAGTATTGTTGCAAAAAAATGATCAAGGGGACAAACAACCAATCGCTTTCATGAGAAAAAATCTTAGAGATTCAGAATTGAATTATACCACTACAGAAAAACAAGATTACGCTCTAGCTAAGTCTCTCAAACACTTTCGAACTTATGTGGGATACAACAAGATCAGAGCCTTTGTCCCCTACCCTGTTGTGAAGGACGTTTTGTCACAATAAGATTTCCTTAGATCAAGAGGAAAGTGGGTGTCACAAACATAGGAATATGATTTGGAGATCAAGCCAACAAAGATAATTAAAGGGAAAGGGTTGGAAAAAATGATGACAAAAAGCAATCAACAGGCCATTGAGGTAGGAGAGAAGGACATTTTGTATAAATAAGAGATCATAAGATCTCATTTTAACATAATTCTCCCTCTTGTGAGAAGTATTTGGTCTAAAATTTTCACTGCACTTGGAGTATTTTTCCTTTTGTGCTATGGAATAATGCTTTTATGGTTATGGTTGATGATGGTGGTGGTGCTCTATCTCTTGGAGGTCATTCTTTTGTTATTATGGAGGTTTACTTTGGCATGTTAAATGATTTTTCTTGAATGGTATGGTTTCTACTTTGTTATTATCATTTGTAATTCAAGTTGAGGTTGTTCTGGCCAAGGCTAGATAGGGAGTATAAGGATATACTTCCCTATCCTAGTTTCCACCATAATTTTCAAGCTTTTAAAGTTATTTTACAAGGGTTTTTGTTGATGAAGAGGATTTACACCCCTCGTCTTCAAACCCTAGCTAGGTTACTTACCTTGGGAAGTAAGAGGATTTACACCCCCAAGGGTTTAGTAGTCCTAGCTCTTTATTTTTGATCCCATTAGCCCATAACTAAAGGCACTAATCTTGCATTGGAGAAACAAAATATTGCATTGGGAGACGTAATTTCTTGTCATTTTTATTTTTTGCAACTTGGATTGTCTTCCTTGTGCCTTGAGCACCTCAAAACCACTAAGGCATCCCCATCAAAGGGATATTTCTTGCTGCTATTACAAATTTACATCTTCAGCCATTAGGGTAGTAGAAACCCTAACTCAATTGCTTAATAACTCTCTAATCAACCATTAGAATTTGCCCAAAGTTTGCACACTTGTCCTACTTGTTGTAGCTCACTTTTTGGCAAGGTTTGGAGGAGTTTTAGTGGCTGATTTTCTTTCTGTGACACATTAATTGTTACATCCATAAGGCTGATATAATTTGCTGCAGAAAAGTGTTTACAATAGCCTTGTCTTTGCATGCTAGTATCTTGGTATTTTATCTTGAGTTTTGCTAGTGTTTAGCTAGTCTTTCTCTTGTACCTTTCACTCGATTTCTAGCATTTATCTTGCAGCTTATGATGCCATTTTATTGTTGATATGCATTGTTACTAACAACTGCTATAAGGGACAACAAGCTTAACTTGCTTGTCCAATCAATTATATTTCCATATATGCTTGTTTTTCTTGTGTCTCGGGCATGTATTTCACCATTTGCAGGGTACTCAACATACTTGGCAACCCTTGGACCTTCCCAAAACTCATTTCCAATACCTTCATACCACTTAGAATTGACCTTTAGATACTTCATCTCCATCTTCATCTTTTTCCATCTCATTCCCCCTAGGGTCACCGAGATTCCCCCCTTGAGGTGACTACCTCACCTTTAAAGTGACGGGGACACCTGCCTAAGGTGACAATGGGTAGGTGATCTCTTAGTTATCATTCTATCATCTCGTATGAACCTCGATTAAGGATGCATTAAACCTTTAAGGATGGTTTGATAAAATATCTCCCTTGGGACCAAACTATCTAGAATGAATTTTGGCAAAAAATGTGGAGGCTTGGTCACTCCAAAAATCCTAATATAGGGGAGGTGTTCCTCATTATACTAGCTCCCTATATCATTCAATATAGTCATACCTTCTTCAAATAATATGGATGCTTCCTTGCCAAAAATAATTTCATACAAATATGTGAAAATAAATTATTACAAATTTGGGTGAAATTTCTCATATACTTATGCTTCAACAAGAGTTTAAAATAGACATGTACTAGAGGTTTGAATTTAGTCCAACACCAACCCATTCCTCTGAATTCATTGCTAGCACAAATGATATCCAATAAACACGAAGACATGTAAAATTTGGGTGGAGAGTCAATTTTAGAGAGCTTCATTTTTTATAGAGTCTTCATCAAATTATGGGACAAAATGTCAACCTAATTGAAAATCAAACCCTTCTTGATGATAGCATGTATCAGGGGTACCGTAGAAACTTTGAAGCGTCAAGAATCATTTTCTGCATGCAATTGAATAATCAATGCTATTACATAAATATAGGGTTCCCTTAAATTGATAGATGGATAAATGCTTGTACCTCTTGATTTGAATTATTTGTTGCAATCTTTATTGAAACCTACAACCCACTCTACTGTCATTTGACTCCTAAGAAGAACAATGGTATATCAAGATCTCCCACTTAAGCATAGTTAGTGGTGAATCTGTAAACAAAAATCCTCTAATCACTTGTTAAGGATGTGGAAATTATGAAGAAATATAATACATAGGTTCAATCCACTTCCAACCATGGTTTGCACTAGGTTTCATGCATGATTATCCTCGTGTTTTTTTTCATATTTGATGGAGAGTAGGGGGATTCATGGGTTAGGATAGTGTCATCCTGTTTCAACACTCGATCATACATGATTGAACCAACTGAGCTCACATTCATAGTTTTTCATTGCAGGTCTTGTTTCTTACTGATGGGAGTAAGTTAAAGACAAAGTAAAGTCCTTCTTTTGCATTGAATTAAATATCAACATGGCCACACTAACCAACTCTAGAAAAATTATGAAGTGTCATACCTTTTATGGAGCTCTTTGAGAACAATTCAAAGCACTTGGTTACTGTAAAGTTTCTCGACATGTTGGCTACAACTTAGGCAATTTTGGGGATAGACAATCCAAGAGTACATTGAACCCTTTTCCAAATTTCAATTCCATCTTTCCATCTTAGATTCATAATATGTGTTTATTATAAAATTTAATTTTAGCTTAGTACTTTGTTTACATCATGAAGGGGCTATGGTTACTAGTTCTACTTTATCTCTCTCATTTCAAGGGCCCCTAGCTGTTGAACACAAATTGGACAAGAAACATTTTTCTCCAAGTAGATCCACTTACTTTTCCAACACTTTTCCCACATCACAAGCCTCCCCAAAAAACCCACCCTCTTCACCTCAATGCTCAGACTAGTATTGTAGCATCCATAAGAGCACAATGCATTCTACTATCGAGTGTCATGTGTTATAATGCTAAATACATGTGCACACATTACTTTCTTAAAGAACAATTTTCTTCATCTTCTCCCCCAATGATACATCTAATATAGACATGGATAACCCCATTGAATTGATCTTGTTTTAGTACTCATGGAATGCAATTATCTCACTATAGAATGAAAATATTTTTTTACATATAACTCTCAAATTAAGGATCCATAGCTAACCTCATTCTAAATAACGACAATCAAAAGTACCTTATATCTTCCTGTAATTGCTCATCATACCATATCATCATGTCTAAGTCAATGAGGGAGGTGACTCAACAGTTGTTGGTCTCTTAAAACTGCAATCTTACTTTTTCAAGTGGAACTCACTTTATAGACATTGTTACCTACAATACTACCCCACTTAACTGTTTGGACCTCGTATTAGGGAAACCATACCAATTTGAGTGCGATGCCCTATATTATGGACGTAATAATATCTATATGATCACAAAAAATGA
>ML793688.1:51766-72113 GCA_009831015.1 Picea engelmannii | reverse complement strand
GAGGGACTATGTTGTTCACCACAGTCTTGAAGAAAAGGAAGATGCTAACTTTCTCAACCTATCCTTCAAGTGAGATATCCTGCACAACTTAGAAACTTCTTGCAAAAGATAGTTAAATATATTGGTGTCACATAATATAGGAGCATGAATATTAAGCCAAATAAACATGCAATTCAAAACTATCTAACATACATGAACAATAGGATTATCAAGCAAACAAGCTTTTCAATTCCTATCCTATTGGGAGATAGCTCCCCTTCCAAGGCCAAATTTAAACAATTAGATGCAAAAAATCAATAAGAAAGCTTGCTGCTTATACCTCATAAAAATTGAACATAGAAGATCCACACAACAATGCTTTACACCATGTAGTAGCCTCCAAAGCCTTTTATTCCAATGAGAAAGATAGATTACAATACAACCAACAAACAATTTTCCCAAAGCTCCAACTAGCTTACAATGGGAGAGCTAGCTTGTATAAATAGCAAAGAGGGTGACAATCCCAAGAGAGGGGGGCACACCACTTGGAGAGGGAACATGTGACAAATGGAAGAGATGGGGCTGCCACCTCTCAACACAACCCAAGAGGGTGCCACATGTGAGGGTGAGATGGAGAGGGAGGGTGCCACCTCTCAAGAGGTGGGCAGCCCTCCTTAAGAGTGTGCCACGTCTCCTCAAGAGGGGTGCACCTCTCCTTAGAAAACTCTCTAACTCAAGCTAACACTCCAACAACTCCCCTCTAACTCTGACTTAGATGCCAACAAGGCCTTGTTAACTCAAAGAGAGGGTGAGTTGACTGAAAACATGTTTCCACAAAATTAACATTTGCTGATTTTTCTGATTTTTTATGTCTTTTATTGACTTTTGTGAGCAAAATTAATTTTAAGTGATTAAAAATCACTAATTTCACTCACAAAGTGGATACTTAGGTAAAGTGGGCATTCTGAGTTCAAAAACGAATACAGCCAAGGCATATAATGCCTCCTAGTACCATTTATTTAACTTAGGAATTATTTACAATTAAAATATCCTAATTTTGCGGGAAATTTTATTTTTGCATAAAACATTAAAAAACCTAAGGGGGACTTAGCACATTTCCATGAGACTCTAGGAGGATGATTAGTATAGTAATATACATTAGACACGAGACTTGGATGACCAAGCTAAGGCCTAACCATGAGTGTATACTCCAACTTTGGAGGAAATGAGTGAAAAAACTCAGAAATTATAACTCGCTTAAAAATTCAAGCAAAGAATAATTACTAAGTAAAAAAAACACTCCAGAGTAATGCACTCATGTCTAAGTCTTAGGAGGCTAAGCCTGTTACAAGTTCATCATGCTAAATTCATCTTATTACAATTCCCCATGTGGGGTATGGAAAAGCGGTATAGAAGAAGAAGAAAAGAAAAGGGGGCCATAATGGCCAGTTGGACTTGTGAACTCTGAATTTTGAGCAACTCCTTTCTCAATCTTTGGCAGCTCAATTGCAAGTCCATCCTAGTGCAACTTGGTGGGTAACAAGTACTAACACGAGGCTATGGACATATGACATTACATCACAAGATACATCCCTCATAAAAGCTGAACATAAGCCAAATAGAGAAGTCATTCCATATAATCTCCCTTGAATGCTATATCTCCCACACCAATATGATTCCACAAATTGGTGAAGGTGCCCTGTGGCAGAGGTTTTGTGAAGCTGTTGGCAAGTTGGTCTGTTGAGGGTACAAAAACTATCACAAGTTGTCTCTAAGAATAAAGTTGTCGAATGTAGTGGACTAGGCCTAAATAGTCTTTTTGTAGTATGGCATCCAACGGATTTATCAATTTCTTTTTGCCCAGTCACTATAGGAGTAACATCATAATGTGGAAGAGAAAGATCTAGTAAAATGTGTTAGTTTGCAAAAGGTACAAAGGTTGGCCCAAGTTGTCCCTAAGAATAGAGCTTCAAAATGTAGTGCATCCATAGTGGACCAATAGCATAAAAAAAAGTTCCATTGAAACATGTTGAGAATCATCCATAGGTAAATAATTTAAAAGAAGTAATGGAAAAGATTTTGCTGAACTGTGAATAGGAACTGTTATCGCAGGATTTGTACTTGTGCAAAGCCCTTCACAATATCTCAATCTTGTGTAATAGTTGGAAGAATCCACCACTATCACCCAAGTAGAGACTTCCCTTGTTTTAGTGATGGAAAGAGGTCCACCACAAAGGAGGCTTCCCTAGTGACCTCAAGGGATCAAATAGAAAGATTAGCTAAGCCTACATCCCCCTATCTTGGTCACCTGTTAGTTAGGTCTAGGTTTAGGAGAGGAGATGAGAGGTAATGAGGTAATTGTTGTACCTGTATGAGACAATAAACAATTTGCATCATAAAGTAGACAATTACCAAGCTAATAAGTGCAATAATGACCTCTAAGACAATAGATAATCATTAAATGCTATGGCTATTGCAAATTACAACAGTAAACTAGTTGTACAACAACAATTAGTATTTTGCAACAACAACAAATAAAAGCACTAAAAAATGTAGCAATTTACCATGAAATCTAAGCCTTCAACAAGTATAACATTATCCAATTGCTAGAAGATTTTTTTGAGTAGCTTAAGCCACTTGTCAAGGTGTGTATGCAACAAATTAGAGCAATTTCCAGTGGTTGTTGCAAACTGTTGTAACAACAAGAAGAAATAATAATTGTTTGCTAGAATTAGGGTTAGGAATGTTAGTAAAATGTTTGAGAGAGAGAAAGATTATCAATTTTAAATACTACTTTTACCACTAGAACGACTTTAGACTAGTGCCGTTGTCCTCTATGGCTCATGGAGTCACACATGCATAACCTTGAAGGTTGAACTAGATGAAGCAAGAGAGATTAGGTCTAAACCCTAAGGTGCAAATACTCTTGGGCCTTAGGTTCTAGACTTTGAAGAAAAAGGTTCCTAGGGTGCAAACACTCTTGGGCCCTAGCTGTCGTGTTTCTCTTCTTATTTCACTTAGGTCAAGGATCAAAGACTAGGGTTAAAACCCTAAAGTGCAAGCACTTTTGGGCCTTTGGATTTTAACCCTAGCAAAGAATGCTTTCACAAACTTGGACAATAAAGACTTTATGAAGGAGAAAAGCACTTATGTCTCCTTCCTAGGGTTTCAACAAGATAAAGAAACTTGCAACAAGATAGCAATTAACACCTTTAACATTAGCAAGGAACAAGAAATTGAAGTAAATTACTTACTTCTCCCAAGTAGCTAGACCATTCAAACCCTAGTTGCAGAAAATAACCATCCAAGAGAGCAAAGCATCCACAAGTATCCTTCTCCAAGAGTAGTGCATAAGTAAAAGAGAGCAAGAGAGAGAAAATAACAAACTTTTCAGAGGTTCTCCTCCCACAAGTGTGTGAGGAAGTCATGATGAAAATGAGTTAGAGTGTTAGCCTTATTTATAAGGTAACCCTAGCACTCAATTATCCACAAATGTCAACAATTCATCTATAAAGTGGGGCCGACCCCTTAGATTTTCCTTTACAAATGATAAATGTACAAAACTAATACAAGATAGGTCACACATGTGGTAATGTCATGCTCTTGATGGGCTAAGAGGGCCTCTCCAAGGTCAAGTGTCATTGTTCGAGGTGTAGTGGTGGTGGAAGAATGCTAGGTCCATCTCAAACTCATCAATGGCATCCAAGTGGCAGCAAACCCCATCATCATCCATCAAAACCCTAGCATGACATCATCACATAGAAGTCCAGCGTCCAAGGTGCAAAGGGTGGTGTCTGAAGAGGAGAGGGATGTGCATCGTCTCTGGGTGTCCTCCCATCATCTCTCTGTGCAACATCCTCCATCCAATGCAAGATAGGCTTTGGGGTGTATATCCTATGGTGTGAGCTTTCTTTCCATCTCTATGCCACCATGACCATATTTGTTAAAACCAAGCCCATCTGTCCATTGTCCAAGGTCCTGAAGATGTGAGAGCCCATGTTTGAATGTGGCAAGTCACTGAGTGACTCACTGCTCTACATCACACGTGCCAAAATATTGCAATAAGGGCACAACGTCCTGGGTGAAAGCCTGGGGCGTCCTTCAAAAAACCATGTCAGGGCCATCCAAATCAAAACAAAATATAAAATCAGGTAAACCAATGTTCATAAGAGATATTAGTCCTTAATTCATGCAAAGTAAGCTGTTACTTAAGATATAAGCCATATGAATAATTCACCTCAGTATTCCCTTCAAGTATCACACCAGCTCAGGACTTTATGTGAGTTGGAAAGTTTCAATATGGGAGGGCCTTCATCAAACCCTACTAGGTGTGCCAACCAAGACAGTGAAAGAAAAGACCCAGGTAGAGGGATAGGTCTCGAGGGAAACCGTGGAAGAAAAGAACCCTTCAAGAGTAAGTGTGATAATGGTACATGTTGGGCTTACTTCATGGCTTATGGTGTCGTCAAATCCATTTCTATGAGTGCCTCTGTAGAGGGAGTGCTTGTTTCTTGAGATATCCTTTCCTCGGTATTTTTCGCATTCCAAACCCCTTCATTGCCTTTTGATACCCATTTATTACTTTGCAAGTCCCCTTTACATGTTTCAAGCTTTATTCTTTTATTCTTACTGGGCTAAATTCCTGTTATAGATAATAGATGTGCATTCAGTGCATCGAGACAAGGGACGATTACCATTAGAGGGGGTAGAGCTCAAGCTGGCCTTTGGCTTTTATAGGTGGCCTTTATCCTTTTTTATATATAGCAGTTGCATCAACCTCTAGGCCTTTAGCCCCTTCTTCTCATGAGAGAATGAACCATGACCCATTACCGAAGTTTAGTACACTGTGACAGGCTCCAGGATGGAAAGTGTTAAGTATGATGGGGAATGGAACATTACCCTTGTGAGCCCCCCCCAATAGTACCCCTTTTCCCTGGGCAGTGACAACACAGGACTATGGCACAAAAGTTGACCACCAAGGTGAAACAAGGCAACAAACATAAATTCTTGAGCCAATGATCCATTATCCAACTTCAACCAATGATCTTCTTCCACATGCCTAGTAAATTAAGCACAACACTTCGCATGAAAGAAGGATTAACATGCCTCATGGTGACATTGGCTTATCATCTCCCATACACTGAGTTGTTTGGATGTGATGAGCTTGGCTGATCTGTAGCAGTAAAAGGCAATCTGAGGGGGGTTGGTAGGCTGCTATCTGTGGACACGCTGATCATCATCATGGTCGTGATCATTTTCTCCATTGCAGGCCAAGAGACATGATCTCCTCTAGTTACCCCTAGGCATGGGGGGTAACAGGAACTTCATCAAAGGTAACATCTCTTGAATGAAAGGATCATCTAGACAATATGTCGGAATATGGATCCATTCAGTTGATCTAAAAATTCTAAGACGCGAAATTGATGGAGTCATATCTTGAACATCAAGAGGAAGGGTTTTCTCCAGGTACATCCACAAATCCTTGTTTCGAAGATGATCATTTAAAATATTATAATTAGCCCCATTTAATTAGGTAAACATGAGTACATAGGTTCAACAACAACAAAGAAGCATTTGTAAAGTCTTAAGAAGTTTCTTCTTTATAGACCAAGAGAAACAGAGGTACCAACTTCTTTCGAAAACATTTGCAGTGCGTTGGATTTGAAGAAGGGTTTAAACCCTAGGAAACTCTCGAGAAATAGGTGCTGGCCTTGTAGAAGGGTTTAAATCCTAGGAAACCCTAGAAAAGAGGTGTTGGCCTTGAAGGAGGGTTTAAAGTTTAAACCCTAGGAAACCCTAGAAAAAGAGATGATCCAAAAACCTTAGTTCCGTAGTTGCAAAGAAACCTGTTTCGTAGTAAAAAAAATTAGCGATGCCATTGGCCAAATAGTCTCAGATTAGCTGTTGAAAATATGCAGTAAAAAGATGATTTGAAACCTGGGATTAGCTGTTGAAAATATGCAGTAAAAAGTTGACATTTCCTTTATCTTTACTTTCCTATCTTTAAATTTTTAACATTTCCTTTATCTTTCCTTTCCTATCTTTAAATTTTTAACATTTCCTTTAATTGTTTAAAGATATTTGAGAGGTTCCAACCTCATCAGATAAGGCCATAAAAAGGTTTCCTCTATTCTATGGAAATTATACAATCATAATGGAAGTCCATGTAAAAGCATTCCATAGGGTGCTTTGGGCATTGAAAATCAAGCATGTTGATGTTTTGTTGAAGTTGTTTGTCTAGTCATTAGAAGATGATCCACTTGATTGGTTTATGGATCGTGAGGATGATAGCATCGATTCATGGGAAGAATGCCAAAGGGTATCCCTTGAGTGATGGGAAGAAAAGAAGGATGATAGTTTCCTTTTGGTTGATTTGAATTGGGTGAAGAGAAATGAGAATTAGACAGCCAAGGAGTTCAATCAAAGATTTGGTAAGATGGTTTAGAAGCTTCGAAAAAACATCAGGCCTCTAGGTGCAACCATTCTCATCCATTACATAGATGCATTTAACGAGCATTTTGGTTTCTTGTAAATGGATAAAAATCTAATGACTTTGAAGGAGGCTCAAGACATGGCAATGAAGATAGAAAGGAACATGTTGGCGTCATGAAAGGTTGATTTGTTCAGCTTGTCAAGGCTCTCATGTTCTAGTGCTTAAACAAAGCTTAGGGCGATGAATTCCATTGAGCTAGCCCAAGATGTAGTGAAAAAAATGACAGAATGTGTCGAGAAACTCCAAATGTTTGTTCGGGAGTTCAAAACTGGTTGGTTCAAATGGAGAGAGTACAACAAAGTCAATATTAGCTAAGAAACTTTGGTTTTGACAAGAATAGAAGAATGGAAGAACCAAGACTTCCCATACCTATGAATCCCATTAATATGGTATAAGAAGAAGAAGATCTATGGTGCAAGTATTGCCAAAATTTCCATGTCAAAGACAAATGCTCTGAATTCAAAATATGGATGCGCCAAAAAGGTGTAGAAGAAGGTATGATTGACAATGGCGATTACATTTGTGCTTTGGAAGGAAATTCTTATGTTGTTTCTAAAGAACGTCTGGGTGAGATAAAGGAGAAAAGTGTTAAGTGTTGACAAGGTACAATCGTTATTGGGTTAAAATCCTTCCTAGCAAGAAATTAGGGATATGGCATGGAAAACTTAGACCCAAAGGAATCATGGGATCAACAAAGGAGTCTCACAGAAGTTTGGCTTCAAGGAAAGTTAAAAGGGAAAATAAGTCGCTTCAAGCTATCACACCAATGAAGATCCTTGCCTAACAAACAAAGTTGTCCATAGGCCACCACTGGAACCACTACACAAAGGTATACAAAATGCTAATGTATTGAATTTGGATTTGCTTAATGAGTTGTCAAAAATAAAAATACCTATGCCCTTGACTAAATTGATGAAGATCCCAACAAAAAGGGAGAAGTCGAGAAAGCTTTTGGCATTTATCAAACAAATGAGGATTGTCCTATAGTGTTTGAAGGCATGAATCAGGGAAGATGAAATGGTAGTTAGTCCCCATTTAAAATCACTTTGATGGTGAATTGCCTATTACTTCATAATTGTATGTTGAACTAAGGGGCAACAACCAAGCTCATATCTTTAAAGGTATTGAATTGTTAATGTTTAAGCCATTATTATAGTTCTTTTCATTTCAAAAGATAACAATAGCATAAGATAGAATCACTGAGAAATACACAATCACAAGAGACACACCATTTATCCCGGGAAACCCTCATGGGGCAGAAAACCCAACAAAACTTCCTTAATATAGATAGGCAATACAATGCCAAGAGATAACTCAAACAAGTACAGAAAGTCCTCTCCCAAAGATGCACCTCTCTCTCTCTCTTCTCCAACTGTAGCTCCGAAACTTGTCTCTCAATGAACAAGTGAGTGTGTGTCTAAGTGAGGCACTAGCCTCCTTATTTATACAAGTCTGTCACGTGTGGAATTGTCTTTTCACTGGCAGGGCCAACTTCTTCTTCTGGGTGGTTATAACCACCTTTATTATATTTCGGGGCTTCTTTAATATATTTTGGGGCCGACTTCTCTTTCTGCCTATTACAATTACATTATGACCAATCCACAAAAGGGGATTTGGTCCTTTACAGTAGCCGACATGATCAATCCACAATGGGGATTGATCCAATGAATAAGAATACACTTTGCAGTTACATTATTTCAACATGAATTAGTCGAGTCTTCAATCCACATGACCTTACATGAATGTATGTGCCATGGATTCAAGGGAGATCAAGGTGTATGGGTTGATTAAAAATATTCAAGTAAAACCTGCTGCTTATCCATATATTACTCTCCTAATGTATGTAATGGTCATTGATTTCCTAGATGCATGGAGTATGTTGTCTAGAAAATGGGTAGCTAACTTAGTTGGGAGCATTCAAATGGATTTAACATATGCCACCCAACCCACATGTGAAAGCACATATGTCAAATTGGATGGAGAATAGATGATGAAGTACCATGTTGAAGACATAAAGGAGCTGATGAATGAGCTCGTATGTACAAAGGATGACTTTGGAAATTATGCTATCGCGGCTTGATCCATAGTTCCACCTTTCAAGAACATGCTAGGCAAAGGCAAGGGAGCTATATTGAAGATGCATTTTGACGAACCCCAATCCAGGACATGTGCGGAAGCAAGGATTTGATTGACATCACCTCCAGGTGAGGTAACATCTTTCTTCTAGAGGCTAGAGTTTGATTGCACTAATAATATTGCTGAATATGAAGCATTGTTGTGGGGATATGAGTTGGTGAGAGAAATGGGTATAAAAGTGTGAAAAGTTATTGGAGATTATGATCTAGTAGTGTTGCAAGTAAGAAACTAGTTTGTCGCAAAGAATGAAAGATTGAAAAGATACATTCATGCTGTTTGGGACACAATATAATTGTTTGATGCATTTTCCATTATTGCTGTTTCAAGGGATGAGAATGCACAGGGTGTTGCCGCAACAACTCTTTATCCATGTGAAGAGATGATTCAATGCAAACACCAAATGGAGGTGATTTTATAGCCTCAATAACTTTGACCATTGGTAGGTGTTTCATGATGATGCACAAGTTCCTAGGTTTCTGACTAACCTGTAGGAATTCTCCCAGTGTTAGATTAACTGGCAAGGAAAAGTTGATGAAGAACTAGAGATTATGTAGTTGAAAGAGAACAAGATCTCCAAGGGTCTTGTTTCGTTGGAGAAGATCTTTGATCAACATGGCATAGTTCATTAAGCCAAAGGAGACGAATAAGCCCAAAAATAGTGTGGGGATTAATATTGGATCAGAGGAAAGCCCTAAGCACATCCAAATTGGAAAAGATTGTTTTGTTGAAGAAAGAAGAGAAATTGAAGCCCTCATTCAGGAAAACAAGGACATATTTGCATGAACTTATGATGGTCTTGACTCTTAAGGCTTATAAAGGAGACATTATTAAGCATAGTATCTCGTTGAAGGATGGGGCCAAACCCTTCAGACATAAGCAAAAACACATGAATCCAAAACTAGCATCGATCATACAGAAGGAGCTGAAGAAGATGTCAGAGCCTAAAATTATTGCTCCCATGAGGCATTCATCACGCGTGGCTAACTTGGTGCAAGTTAGAAAGAAGAATGGTGAAATTAGATTATCTGTTGATGTTAGAAATTTGAATCAATTGTCTCTAAGGGATGATTATTCGCTCCTGAATGTGGAGCACTTGTTGCAGAAAGTCATTGTATCATATTAGAAAGAAGAATGGTGAAATCAAATTATTTGTCGACCTCAAAAATTTGAACCAATTGTCTCTCAAATATAATTATCCACTTTTGAATATGGAGAACTTACCGTAGAAAGTCATTGGATCAGGTATGATGTTTATGTTTGATTTTTCAAGCTATAACTAAGTGGTTGTGAAGGAAGAAGACCAACATAAGACAACTTTCGCTACACTGTGGGGGACTTTTGTGTACCTTAGAATGCCATTTGGTTTGCTAAATGCCTAATCCACATTTCAGAGCTATGGACTATGCATTCAAGGATATCGAGGGTAAGATCATTGTAATTTATCAAGATGGTTTACAAGTTTTCTCTAAAGAAAGGAATGCACATGTTAATCATCTTTGACAAGTTTTTGAACAAAGATATGGGATATTTCTGAATCACAAGGAATCAATTTTTGGAGTTGTTATCCCCCATTCCTAGGGATAACTAAAGAGATGATGTCTCGAGGCGCTCAGGTTGCAGGCATGGAGTACTAA
The DNA here is from genome assembly GCA_009831015.1 of Picea engelmannii. NCBI lineage: Eukaryota > Viridiplantae > Streptophyta > Pinopsida > Pinales > Pinaceae > Picea > Picea engelmannii. The sequence continues at coordinate 61,871 of ML793688.1, read as the reverse complement.
GAGGCAGATGAGCAAGCAGGGGCCCCTATCATACCACACATCAACATCCGATCGATGGCAACGACATCCACCACACCCAGCTTGGCCCACATAAGACAACAGGTATTGCTCCATGAAGTAACAAGTCCGAAATTGTGGTAAGTGTCATTTTAATATTTGAAGCATTTGAACATGTTGCAAATGATCCTTTCTTGATTTTGAAAACATCTGCTTGGAAATTATGCCCTTTTCCCTATTTCACCTTGGTGAGTGTCATGGTTTCCTAGTAAGTGGCCACCCTTAGGGAAATGGTTGCTATCGAGGGGTCTCCTTGAAGGGTCATCGTACTATTCCTGCTCATACTTGCCACCTTCCATAACTTCTTCCTTTCCGTCTCCCAACCTTTTAGGTTTTCGGGCTTATTGACCCAAGAAGACCCAAGAAGAGAATGTACCTCATTTCATAGGAAGAAGGGGCCGTCAAGCTCGGAGGTGCCCTAGCAAGAACATCATGCAATAAAGGCTCACCCTGGAATCCCGAGAGCAATTAAACGTATTCAAAAAATAAAAGCAAGGGACCCATAAAATAAATAATTAATCAATTGCTTAAACTTTCCAAGGTAGAGTGTTTGTGGGCTATGCATTTCCTTTTAGTGCCCCTTATTGAATTGGAAGGCATGCAAACCAAGGTAGAGCGTATGTGGGCTATGCATTTCCTTTTAAGTGCCCCTTATTGTCTTCAACTTGGTGGCACATGCAAAGTAAATGGCTAATAAAGGGTTTGGAAAAAAATATGCCTTTGAAACAAAAAGAGAAAAGGGATGTGGCTAGCCCTCGACAAAGGCGCCCATAAATGAGACAATACGAGCCCTTGTATGTCATGAAACCCCATACCTAGAAGTCTAATCCCATCCACCTCACATACATTACATGACCTAGAGAGGTTTCTCTTTGGAAACATCCCCTACTTAAGGAATTGGTTCACCTAATAGGGCACTATGACACCCCTCCCATATCTAAATTTGGCAAATTGTATAAGGTCTTTGAGCATTAGTTTATTTTGAAAAGGGGGGATTCAATCCACATGTTTGGGTGGTTTTTTTATTAGATATGGCTTACTTGGCATGATATTGTGAATTGTGGACCCTTGGAGGGCATACTTGCTTGTCTTTGTAGGTCCTTGACAGGTGAAAGCTTGATCGTGGAGGCACAAGGTCACTTGGACCTTCACTTGTGGCAGGAGGCCCACAAGTTGGATGATGTGCTCCTTGTCCTTTGGACAGCTTGGATGAGGGACGTTGCCTTTGGAGGCACTTGAGTATCCCTAGGAGGTGACTCACTAGCTTTCCCAGCCCCAACGTTTGCTTTCAGAGGCCTTATCCTTCTCTTCTGGGGCATGACGTCACACTTGGAAGGCTAGGGTTTGATGGTGATGGGTGATTTGATGATGATTTGGCATGTTTTGATGGAGGAAGACCCTTGCACCTTGAAAAATTGGCCTTTGGAGGCCCAACGTCTCCCTCAAATAGCTCAACGGCTTGCTCACTATGCCAAAAGGTCACCCCTAGAGGGCATGGCGTCATCTTTTAGGGCTTGCTTCTTTTGTAAAATTAATTTGTAATTTGTAAAGGGGCAAATTAGGAGGTCGACCTCCCTAATTTGTGTTTTACCCTAAGAGAAGTGGACAAATTATTTTTACAAGATCATGTATAAAAAGAGACCTTGTCAATTTCATTTGATACATAACACACTTGAGAATTACATAAAGTTTGGCTGAAATTTTTGCCCTACTTGGGCAAATCTCATCTCTCTCTCTTTCTTGTGCTATTTGGATGCTAGTTACTTGTCTATTGGAAGGAAGTGGTGCACAATCTCTCTTGGATGCTTGATCTTGGTTTGTGGTGGAATATTCTTGGTAGAAGAGGGTTTATCTTGCTATCTATTGGAATTGGTAAGGAAATTTCTGCATATTGTTGTTTTTTCTTCTTGTTTCATGGTTATTCTTGTCTAAACCCTTGGAGGAGTATAAAGGCATACACCTTCCACTAAGATCTATCACATTTGTTTTGGATAAGTTAATTTGCAAAGGTTGCTAGGAGGAGTAAAAAGGCTTACACTCCCCTAGATTTACCTTGCTAGTTTTGTTTTCCCTATGGAGTAAAAAGGCTTACACCCCTAGGGAGGTAACACAACTAGCCCTTATAACAAGAGACTCCATAATCCAATTGAAGGCACTAGTCTAATTTGCATTGGAGATCTAACATCATTACATTGGTATACGTAAAAAAGTTGAGATTTTGTAATTGTCTAAGTTGGAAGTTATTCTTGATGCTTAAGGCTTTCTTGTGCCCTTGAGGCGTCTTGATTGGCCAACTAATTCTTCTTGCTGTTATAAATTAATCCTGCAGCCATTAGGGCTGCAGTAAACTCTCTTTTTCGCTCATTGCTCTCTAATGTACTGCTGAAATTTACTTGTGAACCTAGGTTATTATTCTACTAATCATTGGCTGTATTTCTGATGGTTTACTTGTCAATTTTTGTGGTTAGATCTTGCTGCTGTAGCAATTGTTTGCTACAGCCACAAGGCTGCCCTAATATATTGCTGATAACATCTTCTTGCATCCCTATTTTGCCATAAAAACTTGAGTTTAAGCATTGGAATATTAACTACATGTTTAGGGTTTCATCATCCAATAATTATTTGATGTTTTTGATGGTTAATTATGCAACTGTTATAACTTATTCTTTTCTGTTGTAAATCTGATATTAGCTGCATTTCTAGGACAGCGAGCTTATCTTGTTGATTCCCATTGATTTAAGGCTTGGTTTATCATCATTTGTCTTGTTCCGGGCAAGGCTAACATTGTTTTGCAGGTACTGAACACTTGGCAACCATTCTCCCTCCACAAGACTCTTTCTCAAGCCTTTTCCTCACCTCCAAGCTTGACCTACAGGGGACTCACTCATCATTATCTCATTTTCCATCTCAATTCCCCTAGGGTCACCGTGATTCCCCCCTTGTGGTGATTTCATCATCACTAAAGTGAGGGGAGTGTCTATCTAAGGTGACAGTGGGTAGGTACTCCCGTAGTTGTCACACTTCCGTGGAGTGGGTTGGGCTTTGCCCAATCTACAAATTGTGCGATAACATGAGTGAATGTGAGAAATTGCTTGGTTAGATTGGCTTGGTTAGATTGTGTCTAAAGAAGGTGTTAAGATTCTTCCAACAAAAATATAAGGAATTAACTAGGTACCATTACTTGCAAATAAACAGGTGGTGCAATCCTTCTTTGGTTGAATCAATTTCATCAAGATGTTTATACCCAACTTCGATGAGATCACTAAGTCTATTTCGAAGATGTTAAAGAAGGACCAAGAATTAAAATGGAGTGAGGATAGTAAAAGGGCATTCTAGGAAATCAATGAAGCGATTACAACATCATTGGTGTTGGTAAGTCCTAATTATTCCAAAGAATTTCAGATCTTTTTCTTTGCTTCAAAAGACACAATTGCAGGTGTGATCCTATAAAAAATGATTAATATTTAGAGCAGCCATAGCCTTTATGAGTAAAGGACTTGGACGAGTGAACTAGACTATTCTATCATGGAGAAACAAGCCTATGCCTTAGTTCAAGCATTGAAGCATTTTAGGAGTTACGTTGGATACTTCAAAATAGTACCTCATCCAATGGTAAAATACATCTTATCTTAGCATAAGTCCTTAGGCCTCAAAGGAAAGTAGATATCCAGGATCCAAGGATGTGATCTAGAACCCAAATCGACCAAGTTGATGAAAGGCCAAAGATTAGCCAAGATGCTGACAAAAGGAAATGAAAGGGCACTAAAAATTGAAGATAAATCAGCTCTGGAGATGACTTTTGTAGTTCTTGAAGACTTTTAGTAGCACAAGTGGTACAGAGGTATTATTTATTACTTGTCATGTCCATATCACTTGTCAGAACATGAAAAGAGAACGTAGGTTGAGAGTAGCGATGTATTGCTTGATCCAAGGAGGATTGAGTTGGAGGAATCCAAAAGATTTGATTCGCAGATGTGTGGATTTTGTAGAAGTGTAGGAACTTGTGGTCGAGTTGCACAATGGGTTATGCAGGGGAGATTTCGTAGCCAAAGCCACAACCCATAAAATTTTGAGGGTTGGATCAATGTTCATGCCTTTTTCAAGTCATGCCAACCTTGCTAGCTCTTCGTAGGAAAACATAAGTTCGTTGCATTACCTTTGCAACGCGTGGTAGTAGAAACACCTTTTTAGTAGTGGGCGTTGGACTTTATTAGAGAATTCCATGGAAACTCTATCAACAATTTCAAATGGATAATTACGATAAATTACTTCATAAGGTGGGTGGAGGCAATACCCACAAAGAGGGAAATCCACAAATAATCATTGATTTCTTGGAGGAAAGAATCATCACCAGATTTGGCATCCCAACTAAAATCACTACAGATAATGCCCAAAAGTTTAGGTCCATCGAGTTAGAAAATTTTAGCTTTGATTATGGCGTTGTTTTGGAACACTCGTCAAATTGTTATCTGTAGGGGAATGGATTGGATGAGTCTAGTAAGAAGAATTTGATGAGAATAATCCAGAAGACCATGGGAGATAATAAGAAGTTTTGGGCTGACCAGATCACAAGGAAAGAAGCTATAGGAAGGAGCCCATTCAAGTTGGTGTATGGAATGAATGTAACTTTGTCAATCCACTTGAAGATACTGGTATATAAGTTGTGGCATTTCACTTTAGATCAATAGGCAGTCCATGAAAGCATTGATTAGTTGGTGGAACTAGAAGAAAGCAAGAAGGCCTTTGAACATTTGACAAGAAATCAAGACAAGGTTAAAGGCAAGTTTGACAAGAAGTCTCGATCGAGAATTTTCTAAAAAAGGGACATAGTTCTCATGTGGGATAAAAGAAATGAGACGTTGGGAAAGCATGGGAAGTTTGATAGTGTGTGGCTTGGTCCTTACAAGATTGAAGAGGTTGCTGGTCCAAATACTTTCTACCTATAAGCCATCTGCATGGAGAAAAGCTATAGTTTCTTGTGAATGATAAATATTTGAAGACCTATTACTTTGATGGCATTTGATGCCAGAGTAATGTAGAAAGAATACACTTTTATGAGCACTAGAGTAGAATTAATTTCATTTGTCTCATGCCTTATTTGTAGAGCCATTGGATGACTAGAACTTTATGAATTGAACTCTATGAATGATTGAATAAATAATAAGGGGTTACAGGATGTGACATTTGGATCCATTTCGCTACTCTACTAAGCAGTGCAGGTGCAAGTTTAGTAGGAAGTTGGAGATTTTGGAGTTCTCTTACACTCTACAGGAGAGTGTTGTCCCCATATGGAGCTAGATTGTTACCGCTTGGATCTTTGTGGTGCAAAATGGAGAATGCCCTTGTTGGGGTGAGCTTAAAAACCACTTGGCATGGTCAAAACCCGCTTCAACGACATATTGGAAGCAAGGAGGTGATAAATGACCCTCGTGGAGGAATGCTTGTTGAAATTAGTGCAGCTGCAAGAGCCATTCTCCGAGAGGATGGCATAAGACCCTAGCTGAGGACTAGGGCTCCCAGTGCACTCCTGGGGTTTCTTGGTTTGGGACCAAGCAGTGAGAGCCATGGCAAAAGACCCTAGCGAGGGCCCCCAACATATGACTGGGGTTCTTGGTCTAGGACCAAGCAAAAAGTCCCTAGATGTGTTCTAGGGCCCCTGGATGTGTTTTAGGGAATCCTTGCCCGGTGCTTGGATTGATCCTTGGATGTGTTCCTTGGTGGTTGATGTAAGTCCCTAGATGTGTTCTAGGGCCCCAGGTTGTGTTCCAGGGAATCCTTGCTTAATGCATGGGTTGATCCCTGGTCTTGTACCTTGCTGGATAAGACCCTAGATGTGTTCTAGGGCCCCCAGATGTGTTCCGGGGCAACCTGGTCTTGGACCAGGTAGATCTTGGTTAAATACCAAGATGTGATGATGTGTGATCCAATTTGCATTTAGTGTATGCACTTCATATTTAAGATCTTTGATTTTCTTCTCTTGAACTTTGGTTACGTCCTGATGATTTACTACATTGTCTTTTAATCTATCAACTTCTATAACGAGGAATCAATTTTCAAATGTTACGTCAGACATTTTACTAGCTTTGTTAAATTTATGTCTGAGTTCCTTCAATTCTTTTTTTAACATTTCCAACATTAATCCCATGGTTGCAATGATTTTTTTATTTGTATCTTTCTCTTGGAAACCTTGACTAAGTGCACATATAGAGTGTGAGGGTCTCACTAATAAATGATGATATACACCTTTTTTTTATTTTTTTCCACAATTGTTTTTTAATGTGTTACCTCCCAAACTTGTACTTCAAAATTATAAAGTCCCGAATACAAGTGCAAACCTAGGGGCAACTTAGAAAGGTTGCCCAATGTCACCTCAACAACACTTCCTTTCACTTTAGGCCGCTTGTTTTCCAGCATGAGGGGGGAAACCCTAGGAAAAATTTAAGATTTTCTTTGAAATAAATGGTTGAAAGAATAGATGAGTGCCAACCTAGTTGGATGACGGACTTAGGATTAAATTCAAGAGGGTTCAAATATTGATGGATGGAGGTGTAATTAGGCTGTTATTAAAATGATTTAATCAACCACATGAACTTCTTTAATAGACAGAAATTTAAGGGAGGACCCTTCCAAAGGTGTGTCTCTTTCACAATTACAAATCAACAGTAAATATGTGCAATCATGAACAATACAAGACAACAGAAGCCTCTCAAGAGACAGAAATGACAGTAGCAAACCATATATTGGACCACGATAAACAAGAAGCAATAAGGAGGGTTTCACCTCAAACTTAATCCTTCTTTTTGGAGCACAATTGTTCTTCTTCAAAAGATGCTTACCACAGATTTATAAAGGCAACTTCAACAATCAAATTCGGCCATGAAAGAGAAAACAAATGATGAACCTCACATAGAAAATGCCCCTTAACTTTGCTTGCTTCGCGAGATGTTCAACTTAGCCCTTGGAATTTCTTCACACTTCTTTTACACTCATTGGTCCATGAATTTCATAGTATTCATAGGCTCCTACTTGACCAAGCCCCAATTAGGGCAGTCCTTTTGAAGGTCCTTGAGGGTTTGACCAATCAAATTTGAATGCCACATGGCAGCCTTTTAGGTTAGGGTGCACCCCCCAAGACACATAATTCAGCGCTAGTGCACTACCCTTTCCTCCATGCAAGCACTTCATTAATTATTTATTCTTCCATCAAGTTCGAACTAATACTTAATTATCATAATTATATTGGGGCCTTCCTCATTGTAACCTAAAATTATGTTATTTATTTGAATTTTTCCTTCATCTGGAGCCTTTTCTTACTAGGGCTGACCCTACTATGATTAAATGCAACCTTCAAAATGATACTTTTCATCCTTTAAACACGAGTGCCCCTTCATAAGTGATCTTTAGTGCCTTCATTTCGTATCCATCATGTTGGCAAAGTGGGATTTGACTATGTCAAGGGCCTCTTGTGCTCACCCCAAGAAGGTTGTTCTCCAAATCCGTCCTTCAAAAGTTCCAAGCGGTAAGAACTGGCTCCATATGGGCACCTACATTCTCTTGCAGAGTGTAAGAGAACACCAAAATCTTCGGCTTGTTGAACTATATTTGCAAGGTTGAGTATAGTTGCGGGATGGAACCAAACTTCACATTCCGTAACCCCACATTATTCATTCAATCATTTAAAGAGTTTTGTTTACAGATTTCAATTCATTCAACGGCTCTACAAATAAGCCATGGGCCAAATGCTAAAGTGAACATGCAAATAAAACTACTTCTACTTTAATGATCATATGAGCTTATTCCTTCTATGCTATTTTCACATTAAATGCCATCGGAATAAAAAGTCTTCCAATATTTCCCATTTACGAGCAGTTGCAACTTCTCTCCATCTAGGTGGCTTAGGTAGACAGTATTCGAATGTGCAACATCTTTGACTTTGTATAGACCGAGCCACAAATTGTCAAACTTTCCATGCTTATGCAGTGTCACATTCTTTTTATGTAATATGAGAACCGTGTCTCCTTTTTTGAAAATCCTTGGTTGGGCCTTCCTATCAAGCTTGCCCTTGACTTTGTCTTGATTTTCTGCTAAGTGGTCAAAATCTTCCCTCCTATTTTCTTCTAGCTTCTAGCTCCACCAACTGATCAATCCTCACCTAGACTGCTTGTTAATTTGAAGTGAAATGTTGCATCGACTCATATACTAGTATATTCAGGTGGATTGGCAAAGTTACATTCACTTCATATACCATCTCAAATGGAATCTTCCCTATAGCTTCCTTCTTGGTGATCCGATCAACACATAAGGCAAATTTGAGCTTCCTGTGCCCACATTTCTTATTAACCCCCGCTATCTTTTTATTATTCTCAATAAATTCTTGTTGGTAGACTCAACCAATCCATTCCATTGCAGATAATAATTTGACGAGTGTGCCAAGACAATGCCATAATCAAACAAATTTTTTCTTACTCAGCAGACTTGAATGCCTGGGTATTGTTTATAGTAATTTTTGTTGGGATACCAAATCTGGTGTTGATTCTTTTCTATAAAAAATCAGTGATTACTTTGTCGGTTTCCCTCTTCATGGGTATTGCCTCCACCCATCTTGTGAATTAATTTGTCACCGCGATGATCCATTTTAAACCATTGCTAGATTTTCTATGGAACTCTCTATTGAAATTGAACCCGAATTGCTGTAAATGTGCTTCTACCACCACAGGATGCAAAGGTAAGGCATCCAATTTATGTTTTCCTTCAACGAGTTGACAAGGTTGGCATGACTTGACAAAAGCATGAACATCAATAAAGATATTTGGCCAATTATATGTAGCCCTCAAAATTTTGTGGTTATTAGTTTTGGGTGCAAAATGTTCTCCACATAACCCACTGTGCAACTCAGTTGTTAGTTCATTTGCTTCTTCATAATCCACACGTCTGAGAACCAAACCTTTTGGATTCCTCCAACCCAAAATACTCCTTGGATGAAACAATACTTCTTGCCTTCAACCTCAATGCTCTCTTCTTATGGTATGATAAGTGATCTAGGCATGATAGGTTCTACAAGTAATAAATAACACCCTTATAGCTCTCATGCTATTGCAAGTCTTCAAGCATTGCCAAAGTCTTCTTAGGATCTAGTTTGTTTCCAATGGTTAGCGCCCTTTCATTTCCTTCTATAACCAGTTAGTCTAATCCTTGGCCTTTCACTAACTTGGTTGGTTTGAGTTCTAGATCATACTCTTGGATTTTGGATATCCACTTTCCCTTGACATACAAGCATTCCTATTGAGATAAGATGTCCTTCATTGTTGGGTGAGGTAAAAAGGCCACTATCTTAGAGTACCGCACATAACTTCTAAAATGTTTCAATGCTTGAACTAGGGAATAAGCTTGCTTGTCCATGATAGCATAGTTTAGTTCAACTCCTCTAAGTCCTTTACTCATATAGGCTATAGGTTGCTCCAAATTTTGTTCATTTCTTTGTAAGAGTAAAATTGCAATTGTATCTTCTGAAGCAAAGGAAAATATCTAAAAATATTTAGAATAATCATGACTTATTGACATTGGTGCTGCTACAATGGCTTCTTTGAATTCTTGGAATGCCCTATTGCTTTTCTCCCACCATTTGAACTCGTAATCTTTCTTCAACATCTCCGAGATAGGCTCAATGATCTCAACAAAGTTAGGTACGAACCTTTAGATGAAATTGATTTAGCCAAACAACTACATTGCTTGCTTGCTTGAGGGTAATGGTACATGTTGAAATACTTCTATTCTTGCTAGATTGATTTTAATGCCTTTTTTAGAGATAATGTGACTAAGCAACTTCCCTTCATCCACTCTAAAATGTTTCAATGCTTGAACTAGGAAATAAGCTTGCTTGTCCATGATAGCATAGTTTAGTTCAACTCCTCTAAGTCCTTTACTCATATAGGCTATAGGTTGCTCCAAATTTTGCTCATTTCTTTGTAGGAGTACAATTGCAATTGTATCTTCTGAAGCAAAGGAAAATATCTAAAAATGTTTAGAATAATCATGACTTATGATGGAA
>ML793688.1:12164-28137 GCA_009831015.1 Picea engelmannii | reverse complement strand
ACCTCAATTATGTTTACAGCTTTTTAATGATTGCAGATTAACTGGCATACATTAATAAAATAGGCTTACATGAGCAAATTTTCATTTCAAAAGCCTTTGTTCACAAGATGAAAATTCTAAAAGGCAAGACATAGTAGATGTGAACTAACTAAGTTTTGTGTGTTTCAATTAATGTTGGTTTCTTATTATATGAGATGGTTGCTTGATATTTTCTTGCAAAATAATTTATACAATTCATGTCAGTAGCTGTGTTATGCTATTATATTTTATCTGCAATAGTAAGGATGTATTTTGTGCTATTTTATTTGCACAGTGGCTTGTGGAGTATAATGCAGCATTGGGATCCATTTGCTTCATGCTTTTCCTTGGGTTTGTGGATGATGTCCTTGACATTCCTTGGCGTGTGTAAGTTTTGATTACTCTTCTTATTAAAGTTGCTTTGCATTCATATTTACTTTAGAAGGGAATGCCCATGACTATATTATGTTGAGAGCTGTGCTATAATGCATGTTTTGGACGACCTCTATTTCTGTAGTCATTTTGTTTTAAGAATTTTGGAGGTGCGTACTTCTTTACACTTAATGACCTGCTTAACTATATGTTTATTGTGGAAACAGGAAATTGTTCTTACCTTCAATTGCAGCACTCCCTTTATTGATGGCATATGCGGGTCACACTACTATTCTCATTCCAAAGCCTCTTCACTCGTACCTGGGAATTACAGTACTGGATTTAGGTAAGATTGACCTTGAGTTTAATTACAATTTTTCAGAGGATAGGAAATAACATTCACACATCAACAAATATAAAGTACTTTTTGCTAGCTTATTAATTTCAGCCCTCAGGTACACTGTAACTAGAAGAATATGCGTTAATTTAGCTCCATATTAGTTTTTTCAATTTTTTTTCACTATAACATTATTGTGTTCTATTTCAAATAATCATCATGGGTTCATTATACACAATGAAGTTACAAAAAAATTCTTCTATTTGCACAGAGAACAGTTACAACTGTTGCTTTTCCTTTTTTGTTGTAGTTTGTCAAATACGTGTTGTCGTTTGGATCATGTCAATTTCTATATGTTGCAAATGAAATGCTGAAAGCAGCAGATAACCCATTACCTACTAATCTGCATATTCAAGACTACAATCATTCTATAGGCCATGGTTTCCCATGTACTTTTGATGTTACAAACTTTGTTGCACAAGTTTGCGGAATGTGGGTACAGGTGTCTGGTACGGCTAGAAGCTTTGCCTGAATTTGCAGGAAATGGCAGGCTGGGAGTGCCAACATTGTATATTAAAAAATATCTATAAACAAAAAAATATAAAACTGGTGGAAAGTTTCAAAAATTGAAATAGAACATGGTTTTATCAGTTAAACAGGAAAATAGAACAAAGTTTAATTTGCAGGAAACAGAGGTTGTAGTGTATGCATGTTTTAGAGTCAGTGAGAAACCGACTGAAATAGCATGTTATGCCATCTCAAAGCTGAGTGCAATTGCTAAGAGAAAAGATACAGGTCTCTGCAGGTTAGTTGCAGATAGAATAAATGCAGTTTTGTTTCTCTTAAGCCTACAGTGACCTTGAGATAGAGTCTCCTTTTTACAGACTTCATAACAAATTGGTATAAGAAGAGCAGCATAGGCTGAAAATTCCATTGTTGAGAGGAATTCACTGATCAACAACTTGGTACAAGAAGAGCAGCATAGGCTGAAAAGTCCATTGTTGAGAGGAATTCATGTATTGTTGATCCGTGACCTTAAACACAGCCTGTTACATAGTAATATCATTGGAACCTAAAAACTTTATTGATTCTTGATTTTCTAATTACCCTGCTGATACAAATGCATGCTTTCAGGAAAGTCAGAAAGAAGAACACGATCTAGTTGCTGGAAAGTGGAAACAAAATCAGATTTAATAGTATTTTAATTTTACAATCTGAATGCAATTCAAGCAAGGGGGAGAGAGAGAGAGAGGGAGAGATCGGCATCTAGTTCTTGCATGGATCCCATACATGCGCCCACATTCATCCCTAAAACAGAATTACTTGAGCATGCCTTGACTCTGCCAGCTTTACTGAACTGATTCTGTATTATCAAAGACTAATACCAACACTTACAATGAAAAGAAAGAAGAAAATAACAAGATTGGAAACAGTGTTTTAAAATCGGAATCGGTCGAGGGTCAACTCGGACTCAGACTGATTTGATTCCAATGACTCGGTTTTACTAAAAAATACTGAAAATATTTAAATTTAATAAAAATAATATATTTAAAGATTCCAAACCATTAGAGACAGAATATGCAAAGTCTACATTGTATATACCATGTAAGGCCGGTTGAAATAATGTAACTGCAAAGTGTATTCTAATTATTATTGGTATATTATTCATTAGATCAATCCCCATTGCGGATTGATCATGTCGGCTATTGTAAAGGACCAAATCCCCTTTTGCGGATTGGTCAAAACATAATTGTAATAGGCAGAATAAGAAGTTGGCCCCATAATATATTAAAGAGGCCCCATAATATATTAAAGGTGGTTATAACCACCCAGATTGAGAAGTCGGCCCTGCCAGTGAAGGGACACTTCCACACGTGCCATAATTGTATAAATAAGGAGGCTAGCGCCTCACTTAGACACACACTCACTTGTTCATTGAGAGACAAGTTTCGGAGCTGCAGTTGAAGAAGAGAGAGAGAGGGAGGCGCATCCTTGGGAGAGGACTTTCTGTATTTGTTTGAGTTATCTCTTGGCATTGTATTGGCTATCTATAATAAGGAAGTTTCGCTGGGTTTTCTCCCCCATGAGGGTTTCCCAGGATAAATGATGTGTCTCTTGTGGTTGTGTATTTCTCAGTGATCCTATCTTATGCTATTGTTATTTATTGAAATGCAAAGAACTCTAATAATAGCTTAAACATTAACATGGTTTCAGAGCTAAGCTGAAGAGAGCATCTTTCACAAGAGAGTGAAAAATGTCACTGTTGTCATACATGCAAATTAGGGCTTTTTGTTGATGAAGTATTTCAGCCCTAAAACCATCTAGAAAAGTGCGCCCTTCCTCAAGGATCACTTTGGCATCCTCAGCGCAACTTTTCAGTGGCTAGATCTCCTGGAAAGTGAAACCCTAGTTTTCACAAAGTACCAGAAAACCAGAAAACTAGAGTACGAGAAGTACCAGAAAACCAGAAAACTAGAGTATGAGAAGTACCAGAAGTACCAAAAAACCAGAAGCACCAGTCCAGAAATTCGCAGATCAAGTTTGAGGGGGTGAAAGTTGGATTTTCAGAAATCTGACTGCACCAGCTTACTCGCCTCAACTCAGCGCATCTATCCCCTGGATCAGAATTTCAAAATTTGAAGTTTGAAAAATTAGGGTTTTCTCATAAAACCCTAAGTTGCAGTTGTAGTCTCAGAACCAGTTGCAGTATCAATTGCAGTTGCAGTACTAGTTGAAGTATCAGCCGTAGTACTAGTTGCAGTCACCCTTGAAATTTTCAAGAGTTGGTAATGATTACCGCTGCTGCCAGATGTGCCACTACCTGCAAATGCTATCAGAGGTATGTACTCACATATGTTTAAATGGTTTAACTTTAAAGAGTATTTGCAGGAGAAGGGATCTCTTGCCATAGATCCAGAAGGATCTCAAGATCCAACAGATTCAGAAGAATAATGCAACTCAGGTATGATTATTCTGATATGCATCTATTTGTTATGACATTATTTTGATCAATGTTGCATGTTGAAGCTATGATCAAATTATTAGAGGGATTAAAGTAGAGATCATAGAGTTTATTCTCTAACCTAACCTTCTGTCAAGAGAGCATATTGTCCTAGTACAAAAGACAGGTTGAAGAAAACATTTGTCATCTTGAGTAAAGGAGACTTGGAAGGAAAATAGCAGCACACTCAAGGACAAGACTCCAGGTTCAAGGAGAAATCTCTTGTGTTAGTTCTAGGTTGCCCTGGAGGAATGTTTGATCACAACACTATGAGAATGTTGACCTCATTTCGTATTGTATTCCTTACCTTTAATCTTTGCTTCAGACAAGTTACAAGTGATAGCTCTAAAGGAGCTAGTGTGATGATTGTTCATGCTATTGCTTTATATTATCAAAAGGATATTATTCTTGCTTGCTATTTTGTTGACCTTGTTCCAGGTCACAGGTAATAACCCTGAGGAAGCTATAGTGAAGGTTGCAGAAGGCAACGTACTAAAGGAGAAACCATAAAATAAGCAATCATCATTGGAAAAGAAGAAGGTGGCTTGTATAAGCTAAAGGGTCACTCAGAAGCTGCCATGACCCATGCCATTGAGAATCCATGTGAACTTTGGCATAGAAGATTAGCCCACATCAACTACAAGGCGCTACGATACGTATGCAAAGCAGTCGCAGGTCTACTAGAACTCAAGGATTGACCATGAAGGCGTGTGCAATGGATGTGCACAAGGGAAGAACATCAAGAACCCTTTTCCGAAGAGAGACAACAAAGCAGAAGAAGTCCTAGAACTCATTCATTCAGATGTGTGTGGCCCAATGCCATCATCCTCCATTAGTGGGTATGTATACTATGTATCTTTTATTGATGATTATTCTTGTAAGACCTGGGTGTACTTTTTGAAATCAAAAGATGAAGTGTTCAGTAAATTCAAGGAATTCAAAGCCTTGATAGAGAATCTTTCCGAAAGAAAGATGAAGATACTCAGGTCAGATAATGGAGGAGAATACACCTCAAAAGAGTTTGTGAACTTCTGCAAAGATGTTGGGATCAAGAGGGAACTCACTACTCCCTATAATCCTCAACAAAACAATGTAGCTGAAAGGAAGAAAAGAACGATAATGGAAGCCGTGAAGACCATGATCCATGATCAAGATCTTCCAATGTGCTTATGGGCAGAAGCAACAATGACAACCGTATATGTGCAAAACTGATTGTCCCATAGTGCACTTGGGTTCAAGACCCCGGAAGAGATGTTCACCAGAAAGAAATCAGAGGTAAGACATCTCAAAATATTTGGCTGCCCAGTATTTATACATATTCCGAAAGAGAAGAGAAACAAGCTGGAACCCTCAGGAAAGAAGGGAATATTTGTGGGATACTGTGAGGTCTTCAAGGCCTTTAGGATTTATATACCAGGTCACCATCACATTGAGATCAACAGGGATGTGACCTTCGATTAAGATGCAACGCTCAAGAAATCGAGAAGATGCCAGCTTGAAGAAGTATATGAAGAGGAACCCGTAATCCCTAGAATTGCAGAATCAATGAGGGAGGTTCCTAGAGTTGCAGAACCAGTGAGGGAAGTCGTAACTTCCCCTAATGAGGAAATTCTAGAAGATCATGACAGTAGAATTTCAAGAACCTCCTCAGATGACGATCTCCCAAAAAAAGAAAGCCTACTTGGGCAAGAGAGCTTATTCAAGATGGAGAGAAGTATGGTGTTCTCGAAGGAACCACGAGACAGGTGAAGAGACCTAAGCCATTCTCCAGTTATATGGCTTTGATGTGTGATCTCCTAGAGAAAGAGCCTACTTGCTTTGAAGAAGCCATTCAGAAGAAAGAATGGGCAAATGCCATGACAGAAGAATACCAATCCATAATAAAGAACGATGTATGGGAAATAGTTCCCAGACCGAAGAGCAAGGATGTGGTATCTTCTAAATGGCTCTTCAAAATAAAACATGTTGCTGATGGAAGTATTGAGAAGTATAAAGCAAGATTTGTCGCTCGTGGATTTTCTCAAAAGGAAGGCATTGACTATGAGAGAGACATTCGCTCCTGTAGCCAGATACACTTCGATCAGAACCATCATAGCCCTTGCAGCTAAGATGAAGTGGAAGTTACACCAGATGGACTTAAAGACAACTTTCCTAAATGGTGTCATCGAAGAAGAAGTGTATCTAGAGCAACCTCAAGGATTTGAAGTTGAAGACAGGAAGTCTCATGTCTGCAAGCTGAAGAAGGCTTTGTATGGATTGAAGCAAGCTCCTAGAGCTTGGTATGGCCGGATAGACAGTTTCCTGACGAGCTTGGGCTTTACCAAGAGTAAAGCAGATTCTAACCTCTGCTTCAAGGTTATGAACGATGAGCCAGTGATATTATTGCTGTATGTGGGTGACTTATTCTTAACTGGAGAAGAAAAGCTCATCATCGAATGTAAGAAGAGGCTCGCCTCAGAATTTGAGATGAAAGACCTTGGCCTAATGCATTATTTCTTAGGTCTTAAGGTATGGTAGAGTCCATAGAGGATCTTCCTTAATCAAGGGAAGTATGCAATCGAAATCCTGAAGAGATTCGACATGTTAGAGTGCAAGTCCATGAATACACATGAATACACCCATGGAAACGAAGCTAAAGCTACTGGTCGACACTTCGTCAGAATTGATTGATGCCACGTTGTATAGACAGATCATTGGATCGCTGATGTATCTGACGAACACCAGACCAGATATTTGTTTTGCTGTGAACACGTTGAGTCAGTTTCTGGTAGAACCCAGACATGTTCACCTAGTTGCTGCAAAACATGTGATGAGGTAACTTAAGGGTACATTAGATTGTGGTCTCAGTTATGATGGAGATCATGATTTCACATTGAGTGGGTACACTGATTCAGATTGGGCTGGAAGTGTCTCTGACAGGAAGAGCTCTTCAGGATGTTGTTTCAGTTTGGGATCAACCATGATCTCATGGCAGAGTAGGAAGCAATCTAGCATTGCTCTCAATACAGCGGAAGCATAATACATTGTTGTGTGTTCTGCCAGCTACGGAGCTATATGGCTTCAAAAGTTGTTGACTGGTCTATTTGACCTAGAGATGGAAGTAACCACGATCCTATGTGACAACCAGAGCTGCATAAAGATGACATAGAATCCTGTATTCCATGACAAGTCAAAGCACATAGAGATCTGATATCATTACATCCGTGACGTGGTGCAGAGAGGAGCCATAAAGCTCCAGTACATTAGCACGGATGAATAGGTTGCTGATGTGTTGACCAAGCCTCTATCTCGTGTAAAGTTTGAGCACTTTCGAAATAAGCTTGGTATAGTCCGAAAGGACATTCCTCGAAAGGGGGAGTTGTGTTGTGATGAGATATATCTAGTACTGAGCTTCCAGCTTAACCGCTGTGACGTAAAGCCAGTCTAGTTGTTGTGATGAGATATATCTAGTACTGAGCTTCCAGCTTAATCGCTGTGACATAAAGCCAGTCTAGTTGTTGTGATGAGATATATCTAGTACTGAGCTTCGATCTTAACCGCTGTGACGTAAAGCCAGTCTAGTTGTTGAGATGAGATATATCTAGTACTGAGCTTCCAGCTTAATCGCTGTGATGTAAAGCCAGTCTAGTTGTGATGAGATGTGCCTAGTACTGTGCTTCTAGCTTAACCGCTGTGACGTAAAGCTAGTCTAGTTGTTGTGTTGAGATGTGCCTAGTACTGTGCTTCCAGCTTAACTGTTGTGACATAAAGCCAATCTAGCTGTTGTGTTGAGATGTGCCTAGTACTATGCTTCCATCCTAACCGCTGTGACGTAAAGCAAGTCTAATTGTTGTGGTTAGATATGTCTAGCATTGTGCTTCCAACTTAATTGCTGTGATGTAAAGCCAGTCTAGTACCTTGCTTCCAGCCTTATAGTTGTGACGAAAAGCAAGACGAGTATTGTGCTTCCAGCTTGATTGCTGTGACGTAAAGCAAGACGAGTACTGTGCTTCCAACTTGATAGCTGTGATGTAAAGCCAGTCCAGTATTGTGATGATGAGCCAACCTCGTGCTGTGATGATGATGTATTAGTTTTATACTAATCCATATTGATGCAGATGATGATTGCATTCCTTTGAGAATGACGATGCTGCCGATGAGAAAACTTCCGATGATTTATAGATACGCCAGTCAATGTTCCAAGATGATATTGATGATGCTGTCCTCCTGATGCTGTTGATGATGCAGTCCTCTCTCTCGCCTGATGCTGTTATAGAATACCCTTCTTGTTAAGGGGGAGTGTTGAAATAATGTAACTGCAAAGTGTATTCTAATTATTATTGATATATTATTCATTAGATCAATCCCCATTGCGGATTGATGATGTCGGCTATTGTAAAGGACCAAATCCCCTTTTGTGGATTGGTCAAAACATAATTGTAATAGGCAGAATAAGAAGTCGGCCCCATAATATATTAAAGGTGGTTATAACCACCCAGATTGAGAAGTCGACCCTGCCAGTGAAGAGACACTTCCACACGTGCCAGAATTGTATAAATAAGGAGGCTAGTGCCTCACTTAGACACACACTCACTTGTTCATTGAGAGACAAGTTTCAGAGCTGTAGTTGAAGAAGAGAGAGAGAGAGAGAGAGGCGCATCCTTGGGAGAGGACTTTCTGTATTTGTTTGAGTTATCTCTTGGCATTGTATTGGCTATCTATAATAAGGAAGTTTTGCTAGGTTTTCTCCCCCATTAGGGTGTCCCAAGATAAATGATGTGTCTCTTGTGATTGTGTATTTCTCAGTGATCCTATCTTATGCTATTGTTATTTATTGAAATGCAAAGAACTCTAATAATAGCTTAAACATTAACAAGGCCCACGTCATTACCTGTGCCTAATCAGCCATGTCGACCCAGTTTCAACTTTCCCTATCCATTTTTCACTGGGATTATATCTTAGTTCTTCATTTACATGTGGGCTTATAGCCTTCCATTCATTGTTGAATATACTGCTTAATAAAATGTTTTACTACTGCTGTTGAGTTTAAGATTAAATATTGCCTTGATAGATCGTGGCTACCTGAAGGCTAAACCTGCTTGATTGGGGCCTCATCTCCCACATGTATGTGGTAAATATAGAGACAACTATGGAACTTTTAAGAAAACATAATTGAATTGACTTCAACCTCCAACAACACTGCTGTTTTTGCAATTCTTCTAGTAGCCTGTTGCCTGCTAGGTCTCTATAACAACTACAGCATCCTCTGGATAATCATTTTTAACATAACCTGTTTGTGATACTTGATGATCTAATAACATTTGCGAAGGTCTTGACTTGGCCGAGTTGACCGGTTTGGTGTTGAACCGGCCGAGTCAAGCCTTGACTCGACCTTTCAACACCAAATCGAACACCCGAGTCAATAGGAGGGCCGAGTTGGACCGGTTTGGGGTTGGCTCGATCAACTCGGCCGAGTCCAAGTTTGAGTCAACCGAGTTTTAATACACTGCTATCTGATTGTTTTCACAATGCTCGAGGTTGGGACGGTGGAAGCACTAGACTTGAATGACTCTTGGAAACCCATGTACAATATGTAAAAGCTAAGATGACCAGAAAAATGAGAAGAACAAGAGCAATAACCACAAGGATCAGCCCTTTGACATGTTGCATTTCTTGTTTTTTTGAAATGGAAGCTTTTCTTATTGTAATGTTGTTGCAGAAAATACAATATTTAAATCACCATATACCCAAATCGAAACCCATTATACAAAACCCATGATTTGAGCTACAACTTGTACAATAGATTTAGATTCAGTGCAATACAAAAACAATGGATGGGAAAAATGATCATATTGGCCAATCATCAATTTCCATGATTGTCAATACTCAAAACTGAAGATATATGCCTGGAATATCCCCGAAATCTGCCCAGAAAATCCTTGAAATCTGTTCGGGACGTCCCTGAAATCTGCCTGGAACGTCTTGGAGACGACCAGCAAGTCCCTGAGTCCGGATGGATTACACAATAGTTTGGGCCCTGGGGATGTTTCCTAAGGGTCCCCAAGTGTCGGAAATGCAAGAACGATGGGTGTGCAGTTTTTTTTGGAGGGGACGGGTCCCCATGCAACATAGCTTGTTTGTTGCATTTATTATGAAGATTTGTTGATTTTAGTTTGCTGCAATTAATACTGCATTTAATGTTGCAATTAATGCATATTTGGAGATATATTGCCTTTTAGTTGTTGAAATTATTGCTACTATTGGTGCATTTATTATGAGAGAAAATGGCCAAATGATTCTAGGTGAAATGGAAACCTCTTTCCCTATTTATAGTAGTTTGTACTTGTATGTGTAGGTTGACCAAATCATCATGAGGACCACCTGCATTTATTACTGGTATGCTACTACATTTAATCTCGACTGACCGTGTAATAAATGCATGGCTACACCTGATATGTGCACAAGTGAAACAACAATGGAAATACTCACACAAGAAGCAAGTGCAAGAAGATAATTGCCACAATTGTACATATTGTGTACACTCTATATTCCGTTATGTATATGTACTATGTAGAAGTACAAAATTGGTACGTGGGATATTTTACAAAGAGTTAAGTGAGACATTTACAATCAATTGTTGAGGTAGTTGGAGTGGAAGGTAAGATGTACAAATATAGAAGTATGCATACAATACATCATTGACTAAGTCTCCTACGACTAAGTCTCATCATTTGCTCTTGACTTAGGGGAAAATGGTCCTTAAGTTCTAATGTAGTTGAGGGAACTATTGCTCAAAAGATGATTGGGACAACCACTTAACTTGGGTGGGTAAGGTGCCTTTGCGGCCAACCAAGTAACTAGTTGTTTGATTCTGGTTAGAGGTGTTAGATTTTGTAGCTCGGTTGGTGTCTCAGCCATGCCTATGTGTCCTAGGCTAGCTGATAGACACTTAAATTCACCCAGATCAGCCTTATTATCTCAGCCAAATTCTAACTTAGGCTTGCAACAAAATTTCTGCTGTTAAGTGGATTGTGGGACTCTGACTGGGTAGGGAGTGCAATGGATCGGTAGAGTACTTCCGGTTGTTGCTTCAGTTTGGGATCAGTATGATCTCATAGTTGAGAAGGAAGCAACGACAGTGGCACTCAGTACAACAGAGGTAGAGTATATAACAACCAATATTGCAAGCCGTGAAGCAACGTGGCTTCGAAAGTTTCTTGCAGGACTTCAGCCGAGACACGATGCAGAAGGGAGCTGTGAAGCTCCAGCACACATCCACAGATGAGTAGCATCGGGCAGAGATTCTCCCAGATTGGTCATGCTGATTTGACCAAGGGAGAATGATACATTCACTCATAAGATTAACCATGCTGATTTGGCTAGTGGTTGATGGCCCAGGCGTAGTCTTTCCACTATTAGTCATGCTGATTTGACTAGGAGCGGAAAGACCCGAGGTGCTGAATGTCCACTCTCGATGAGAGGGAGGTGTGTTGTTTCTTCTCATGCCGTCTAATCCCTCTGGCCAAGGGTTCCCTAGATTAGTCTTGCGACTGAGGGGGTAATGCATTGTCGGACCTGATGAGAGAAGAAACATCACGCGCATAGTCATGAGGACTATGGGAGTAGCTTCGTGCTACTGGATGAGACTATAACTATGGCTGATGGCATATTGTAGTAGCTGTGTGCTACTAGCTGATTGCTGCATAGTTATAGAGACATCGACTATGATTATGGCTGATGGCATATTGTAGTGACTGTGTGTTACTAGTTGATTGCTGCATAATCATAGGTATGACTATGGCCGAGGGCATATTGTATTAGCTGTGTGCTACTCGCTGATTGTTGCATAGTCATATGGATCCTGCCTATGGTTGAGGGCATATTGTAGTAGCTGTGTGCTACTAGCTGATTGCTGCATTGTCATGGAGGTGGCAGACTATGATTATGGTTGAGGGCATATTGTAGTGGATGTGCCACTAGCTGATTGCTGCATAATCATAGAGACTGTTGTATTGCATGATGGTTTTGATTGCAGGAGAGAGACATTGTGTCTTTGGATAGTAACTTTGTGCTACTTGGAGTGGTTGTGCACCACTGAATAGTAGTTATGTACTACTATGGATCGACACAATCATGTTCTAACAGATAGCATTGTAGTAGCTGTGTGCTACTAGCTGATTGCCATGGAGAATACCAGTTCACATTGGGAGTAGCTGAGTGCTACTTGATTGCAGAGACTGTGACAGACGATTCGAGCTATCGATGGTGTTGGGGCAGCTGTGTGCTACCAACTAATTGCAGAGTAGTCAACGAACTACTAGATGAAGACATCGTGAAAGATGCCTCCCTATCTAAGAGGGAGTGTTGATGTTTTGGTAGTTGCAGGAGGATCTTTCCCTCCTAGATGACCTTTCTTAGATGCGAAGAATATTCTGGAAGCAAGTGAACCACTAAACAGATGTTAGAAAACCCTAGGAGAGAATTCGGCCTCAAGAGAATTAATATTAAAGTAAAAGACACATCCAGAAGGAGAAGTCGGCCCCAATCAACTAGATAGTCTAGTATAAATAGGCAGTTGCCTAGTCCATTTGTACATACTCAGCTACGAGGTGCGCAAGTCTAAGGAGGAACTGCAATGGCAGTTAGGGCGCATGTTTGGAGAGCTACAGTTGCCGCTGGAGAAGGTGCAAGTCTTGAGGAATAATGTAGCAGTCTTTCTGGTATTTCTCTTGTGCTTCTCTTGTTGTAAGGTATGCTATCTTTGTATGGTTATTTGTACTATTGCTACAACGATATTGTGGCTAGGGTTTATCTGTTGGTTCTGGAGTAGGCTTGCCGGAATTATTCTAAGTAAAGGTTAGTGTGCTCGAGGGTGGCATATGTGAATGCTTATGGTTGGGTGACAATGAAGTGACATTGTCTATGGTTAAATGAGAATACTAAAATTGTAACAAGTCAACTGTGCCATGCAGATATCTCAAAACATGCTTCGTTGCCACCCAATGTAACCTCCTTGGCTCAACCATAAACTGACTGAGTGTGTTAACCGCAAAGCATATATTTGGTCTAGTGTTGACCGGATACATCAGAGAGCCAATCGACTACTTGTAAAGTGTAGGGTCCACTACCTCTGATTTGGAAGCATCTAGCTTCTTCCAGTTGGTCACCATGGGCGTAGACATTGTTGATATTATGGTAGTTGCGGAAGGTATTAACCTCTACATGTAACCCTGACGAGACTATAATATTCCGGGAAGTAAGAGAAACCCTAAAACGTTGGATAATAACCCTAGGAGGCAAGTCGGCTCAAGAGAATATTTATTATTGGTTTATTAACCTCCATAAGTAGAAGTCGGCCTAGTTAGGTCACTTGGAGGACTATAAATAAGAGGGCGCTAGAGCTCATTTGTCACCTCACTCTCACAACTGCATAAGGCCAATGGTGCACAAGTTTGGAGAGGAGCTATAGCTGCAACTATTGCAACTGGAAAATTTCGGTTTTGGCTTGGACTTTCTCTTGGTTATGGTTTGGAATTTCTGCTTGGCCTTTGGTTATTCTTTCTTGGTGTGCTAGCCCTGGAGAGAGGTAGCTACTTTGATTGGCTATTGGTTCTAGGGTTTGCTTTCAAAATTATTCTCTCTGTCAAGGTTAAGGTGCTCGGGGGTGGCATTTGTGCCTATGGTTGGGTGACAATATTGAGATATTGTCTATGGTGAAACGAGCACACCTATTTTTCTAACAGGTTATGGGCCCACACTATCTTTGGACAGTCTAACCGCTAGAAGATAGATTGGGAGGATTTGCTCAGTCATAGTTGCTGTTGCAGATAAAATTTTACTGCAACAGCGAAACCCTAACCATCTTGTTAAGGCACCTTAAGTGAAGAGCTTGACCTAATTTTTGGATAGCCTAGTGCGCGCTAGCCTAGCGCACCTCTTGGTACTCTCAGCAAGCGAAGACGTCAAGTTTGAGTTTTTGGTCAAAGTCAAAGGTTGACCAAGTCAAAGCAGTCATGACTTACTCTATGAAGTCAGAAAATAAGTTAGAAGGGGCTTCTAACTTCAGAGCATGGAAGACAAGGATTGACCTCATCCTTGCCAAGAATAAAGTGTTAGATATTGTGAAAGGCAAGATCATGGAACCATAGTTTGAAGCGGGAAAAGAGAAGGAACCTCAGAACGGTGTAGTTATGGAGAAGTTCAAGGAAAATGACATCAATGCTATGAGTATCATAGTGGACTCTGTAAAAGACCACTTGATACCCTACATCTCTCATCTTGACTCATCTAAGAAGATGTACGATGCCCCAACTAACCTCTTCTCAGTCAGAAACATTGGACAAGTAATGAATCTGAAGAATGAGCTCCGTGACATGAAAGTGAATGATGATGACAACGTAACATCACACTTTGTAAGAATCTCTCAGTTAAGAGATCAACTACAAGCTATTGAAGAAATCATTTCAGAAAAGGAACTAGTGAATATAGTACTCAATGGCCTTCCCAAGACATGGGATGCATTTGCCGCAAGCATGAACACAAGAAAGGAGTATCCCACTTGCTGTGCACAAGAAGAATCAAGGATTAACGCAAAAGAGAAATCCTAAAAGAAATATGATGATCAAGCCTTCAGAGCAAAATTCAAGAATTTCAGGAATAAGAAGAAGTTTGGCTTAAGGAAGAAACCAAATCAAGAAAAGGATATGTCAAAGACACAATGCTTCAACTGTCGAAAATATGGTCACTAAAGGAACCATTGTTTGAGTTAAAGAAAAGGAAGGAAACAGACGAAGCAATAGTTGCCGAAGAAAGGGAACCCTCAAAGAAAGCCAAGCAGGATAAAACAAACTTTTTCTTCTAGTCAAGGTAACAATATTCTTTATAGTTCTTGTACACACCATGTTTACATAGTCCCTGTACATATCTATTTCTAGTCAAGAAAGAAAAGATGGTTAGTGAAACAATACCTATGGAAGAATAACAAGATAAGGATTACTATTACAATGACTACAAGAAGATGAAGTACGTTGGCAAATTCTCGAGGAATCTATTATAACAACTGCCGAAATCAGAATCAAACTTGGAGAGAGTCAGAAGGAGTCAAATTAGAAAGAAGTCAGTAATCAAGAGGAAATTAGAATAAGACTTGTGACACTTTGCAAAAGACAATAAGGATGTAGATGGAAGCATGGACTCTCTTAGATGGAGGGAGCTGATTACAGAATTCCAAAAGAAGAGCATGCATTCATGCATGAAGCAAGGATTAGGAGGGAGCAAATCCTAAATGATATGATCCATTGAAGAATCTGTGAAGATTATGAAGTATCTGTCCGTGTTCCCATTGAAAGTAGCAGCGATGATAAAGCAACACATGTTCAGTTCGACTCTAGAAGAAGTCTTCTTCGTAAAGAAGTCTTAAGTATCCTTGGTTGTCCATCTCTACATCCATGTTCCTATGATGAAAGGAAGAAGTTGGAATCTTCAGGAAGGAAGGGCATGGAATCTATAGAAGACTCCATGGACCCAAAAGCTAAAAAGGAACATGAGGAAGAACATGAAGATTCCAAGAAAGAAAGAAAAGCCAAGACAACCAGTTAGTATACTGAGAATCATAAGACTACCAGCTTGGTTTGAAGTTGAACCCACTAGAAGCAATCAAGCAGAAGAAATGGAAGTTGTGATGAAGAACAATTTATGTAAGAAAAATGTGGAAAAGACTATGATGACAACTTGTTCCAGTAAACCAAATATACCTCTTGCAGTATCCATAGATTGAAATTTACATGTAAAACACTGTTCTTCCCAATAAAGCAAATTGAGAAAGAAGCTTATACCAGAAAGAGACCCATGTATGGAAACGAAAGAAGACCTTGTATGGATTCAAGCAACTTGATGCAGACTATCTCATATACAACAGAAGCGTGGTGAAAACTTCCTATGACAGAGAAAGTGTATCAAAATGGTTACTTAGAAGTTCGGGATGATGGATTACAAATCCATGGCAAACTCCCATGATAACAGATCTGAAGAAGTTTAAGAGACTCTAATCCAGTAGACCTGTCTCTGTATTGACAATTGATTGGCTCGTTTATGTATTTGGAGAATACTCAGCCAGATATTTGCCTTGTGGGACGTTTGAGTTATGATATACAACAACATGGATCTATCGATTCAGATTGGGCAGGGAGTGCAGATGACAGAAGAAGTGCTACTTGGATATGTTTCAGTTTGCGTTTTGCCATGATGTCATGGGCTAGAAGGAAACA
>ML793688.1:0-12064 GCA_009831015.1 Picea engelmannii | reverse complement strand
TTCCTTATTGAGAAAGGAAGAGATTACTCTCAGGTTGGGAGGGAGCACTGATATGTTATTGATTTATGAACAATCATTTTTCAGTTTGAAAAATGGTCCAGGATGAGCAGTTCCTTTCCAATTCGGAAAGTGGTTTGAGATTTCTGACGGACATGCATTTTCCAGTTCTGAAAATGGTCCATATCGGACAATCATTTTCGTAATGAAAATGGTTTGATAGATTGTTGATGTACCATAGAGAATGATTCCCCTTGTGGCCAGTGTGGGGGAATGGTCCAGGACAGTCATTCTTCTTGGCAGTCACTCTGAGCAGTGGTCAAATATAATGGTCTGCCTCGCCGGGCAGTCATTCTTTCAAAGTTCACAGTTGTGAGTAGTTTTGAAGAATGGTCCGTTTTGGAGGTTGGTGCAGGACAGTCATTTCCATTAGGAAATGGTCCGGACAGTCATTCCCTAGGGCAAACTCGTTCTCTCCAGGTTGTACTATGATTAGTGCCAGAGGAATGGCCCAGTTAGGTGAATGGTCCAGGTTCAACAATCAGGAACAAACATTCCCTATGGCGAACTCATTCTTTCCAGGTTGCACTATGGTTAGTGCCGGAGGAATGGCCCAGTTGGGTGAATGGTCTAGGCTCAGAAATCAGGGACAATTATTCTTCTATGCTTGAGAAGAATAGTCCAGATAGCCCATGGATGATGTTTTACCTTCTGAGGGCAGATGCTCTTCCAGATCTCACAGATGTGAGTGGAAGAATGGCCCAGATGATTCAGTTTATATCATGATATTGTTTTATGCAGGTTGATATCAGATAGTATGATTGCTATGGAGACCGTATGTGTCTGGACAATAGATGTATGCTACTGTGGTGGATGTGTTCCACTGGTTGTGACTATGTGTCACTGATTAAGTAGCTGTGTGCTACTTGGTGTGGTTGTGTACCACTGGATAGTAGTTGTGTACTACTATGGATAGACACAATTGTGTTCTATTGAATGGCATTGTTCTGATTGCCATGAAGACTATCAATAGTGTTGGAAATGATTATCAGCTAGATGGATAGTCAGTGTGCTGGTGGACAGACATTCTCCAGGCGGAAATGGTCCAGGACATTTATTTTTCTAGGACGTATGTCTAGATTAGAAGAATAGTCCTTGTAGCCCATGGTGTGGCTTCCAACATCTGTTGGAATAGTTATTCTTCTAGGACATATGTCCGGATTAGAAGAATGGTTCTTGTATCACTCTGTGGAGTGAGTGACTTATCCAACATCATGCCTAATTACTCAGATAGAGTATGGCTTTGAGAAATGATACAGTTGATGCTATCAGATGATACTGATAGTGATGATGGTGCTCGTGATTTGATCATGAGATAGCCTGTGTGGCTATGATGATGCTACCGGTTGAATGGTATGTTTGTGCTCAAGACCATTACCTTTAAATACCTCCCTAGCTAGGAGGGAATGTTGATATTATGGTAGTTGTGGGAGGTATTAAACCTCCACGTGTAACCCTGACAAGAATGGAATATTCCGGGAAGCAAGACGAAACCCTGAAGCATTGATCATAACCCTAGAAGACAAGTCGGTTAAAGAAAATAATTAATATTGAGCTTTTAGCCTCCAGAAAGAGAAGTCAGCCCAGATAGCTAAGGAAGAGCAGTTTAAATACAGGATGCTAGAGCTCATTTGGACACACACAGCTCACAACTGCAGAAATCTAGTGCGCAATTGCAGAAATTCAGTAAGTGCGCGAGTTTGGAGAGTAGCTGCAACTGTAGCTACTGCAACTAGTATTTTCAGTTTTAGGCTTGGACGTTCTCTTGGTTATGGTTTGGACTTTTTTCTTGGTACGCTAGCTCTGGAGAGTGGTACGCTACCTTGATTGGCTTTTGGATCTAGGGTTTGCTTCTAGAATTATTCTCTCTGTCAAGGTTAAGGTGCTCGGGGGTGGCTTCGGCCTATGGTTGGGTGACAATATTGCTATATTGTCTATGGTTAAACGAGCACACCTATTATTTTCTAACACTCTTGACTCTCTGTGATCCAATTCTTGGCCTCGGGAGCTCTGCTCTCCCCGAAAACCAAATCTACCAAAGTGGGGGCATCATACCCGTACAATGCTCAAAAAGGTGTCATACCAATGGACATGTGGAAGGTGGTGTTGTAGCAATGCTCTCCTAAATGTAGCCACCTGACCCATGTTCTTTGTTGTCCCCCCATATAGTTCCTCAAATACCCTTCAACCCACTTGTTGATGGTCTCGTTTTGCCCATCTGTTTGAGGGTGATAGCTGGTGCTGGGTGTCAACTCTGTCCCCACCAATCTAAACAAATCCCTCCAGAATGTCCCAATAAATCAACTGTCCCTGTCACTGATGATGTTCCTCGGCAACCCATGAAGTCGAAAGACCTCTCTGAAGAATAACTCGACTACC
The DNA here is from genome assembly GCA_009831015.1 of Picea engelmannii. NCBI lineage: Eukaryota > Viridiplantae > Streptophyta > Pinopsida > Pinales > Pinaceae > Picea > Picea engelmannii. Next base: position 9,628 of record ML793688.1, on the reverse strand, counting down.
TGAACTGCATTGTACTTTGTCGGTATGGCATAGAAGTGAGCAAACTTGGTCAATCTGTCGACCACTACATAGATGCAGTCCTTACCCTGGACCTTGGGTAGGCCTGTGATGAAGTCCAACGATATGATCTCTTGTTTCTGCTCCGGAATGGGGAGTGGCTGAAGTAGCCCTGCAAAATGATAATCAGTTGTCACAAGCATTTTCTGAAGTATCTAGCTGGCATTAAGGGTCAGTTTTGCAGAAAATTTGCTGCAGTTAGATGGCTGTAGCAATCTTTTGTAACAAAAGCAAGTATTAATGCTTAGAATTGCAAGAAAATATCATGGAAACTTAGCATTTATCAAGTAGATTGTTTAGCAATTGTCACAGGCAATTTCTGAGTGAGTTAGATGTGAGTTATGTAGGTGTATGCAACAAATTAGTGTAGATTAGTATGGTTGTAGCAATGATTTGCAACAACAACAAGTAGGTTAGTGATCTAGGATAAACTAGGGTTAGAGACAGCTAGTAAAAGCTTAGGAGAAGAGTGTTTGAGTGTTTAATCAATCCTTCAATAAGAGAGAGGATAGAACTGGTGACTTCTAGGGCTTATGGAGTCAAGTGGACGACTTCTTCTAAGGCTGCAAATCAATTTTGATAGTGCACAAAAGTCCAAGAGGGAGAATGCATAGGAGAAGTAGTAACTTAAGTCCCCCTATGCATTTTCCTCAAGAAACTAGATACTAGGGTATAGGCAATTCTAGGCCCTAGCACCTTGCTCTCCTTAGGATTCTTATGAGATAAGAACTTAGGCAAAGATAACTAGGTCAAAACCTTAGAGTGCTAGGAAACTAGGGCTCTAGGGTTTCACTAGTTACTAGATCAATTCAATGAAAAAGCTTGGCAAATAGAAAGTAAGAAAGTAGCAATTTAAGTTCCTTACTTCAAGCATTAAGCATATCATGCAATTTCATAATCTTGTATGAGCAAAGAAAACCATACATAAACCATTCAATAGATGACAAAAAATGCAAATTTTACCTACTTGCACCAAGAATAATCATGAAATACCATGCAAGATCAGCATAAAAGCTTCCAAGATTGATCCAACTTGCAACAAATTAGCCTTATACAAGAGTGCGCCTCATAATTTCAGCCAATAGTCCTTCTAGGGCGCAAATTTCAGACCTCTCCTCTTGTGTGAGGAGTGTGATTAGAGTCTATAGTCATTTTTCTGTAATTATTGTCAATAGCATTTCATTTATTGATTATTGTTTTTATACATGTATTTATGTTGGATATTGGTGAGCAATCGGTTTTATAGATTCTGAAGTTCTCGTATGCTCTCCTTCAGAAAGATCAAACACATGTCCCCATGTGGAGCCAACTGTTGACCACCTATTTTGACTAGGGGTCAACTCCATGTACCATGAAGCTGTGTACCTTGGGGTACAACCTTTTTTTGAAAACTTCTGGTTCTACAAGGAAAATTTTGCCCCCGACACGTCCTTTTGTAATCGAAATGTCTGCTCCCTTGCGTGGGGTAATAATGTAATGAGTCAACATGAGTCATATTTTAGGTTAGTTACCTAGGACTTTATCATTAGGGAAGTCCTTTCATCAAGTGTTATTTATTCTCAGGGAATTTTTAATTACCCTTGAGTTTTTCACTCACAATAATCCTCCAAAGTGCTGAAAGACATTCTAATGATCAAGCCCAATGGGTGACCAGGGTCTAGGAATATTGTAAATGACCATGCTAGACATTTTCTAGAGTCTTGCGGAACTCCGTCGAGTTTGAATAGTTTTTTTTTAATTTATTAAAATTACCCATTTAATGGTAATTTTAATTAAATTTGATGTAAAAATGTAAAAATTTGGTCCTAGGGGATTTTAATAGGGGTGTGAATACTCAAAACAAATGGCAAGAGACCCCCTACACCCTTGGACCAAGTTTCAACTCAATTGGACAAGTTTTGCTAGGTCATTGTCCATGAGGAGTCCAAGTCAGTCTAGAGTCAACAATTAATTGCTTTAATTTGGCTATAAGTAAAAATGCCAAAAATTGTAAAAAGGGATTAAAGACATGAGAGAGAGTGGAAAAGGTTTCCTAACCTTTTTCCTAAGTTGGAAAAACAATTTTCCAACTTAACCAACCCCCCCCATGCTTAGCCACAACTTCAAGTTACATCTCCCTAGGAAAAGTGCGCCCCCCTTGCTCTAGATCTTGGTAAAAAAATAAAATTAAGCCAAAAGGGAGGCTAAAACCCTAAGTGCACCCCCCTAAGCCTCTAACTCATCCATTGGGTGAGTGAAAAGGTGTTTTTCCCCTCTCCACACTCCACCCTCAAACCCTAACACTACCAAAACCCTAAAAGTGCGCCCCTCCTTGAGATTGACTCTTTCTTTGGGTGAGTGCCACTTGGAGCTCATTCAAGAGGGGTCTCTCTTGCCTCCCAAGAATAAAAGAATGCCTACCCCTCCTCTTTTCTACATCTATTTTTGGAGCAAGTTTATGTTGCCCAAATCTCTTCCACTCCTCTCTCTCTCTCTCTTCCATTTCTTCTTGTAAGTTTGCTGCAAGTATTTGCATTCAATTTTTATTGAATGAAATGAAGCTTTGGAGGAATACCTTCTTGGCATTGAGAGTCTTCTTGATGCTGTGCATATTTTATTGAGGTGAAATTGCCGTTGTTCTAGTGTTTTTTCTTGTTTACTTAGCCTAGATTAAGAGATCCAAAGCAAAGTATTTTGCTTGGTAAAATAAGTAGAAGTATTTCTATTTGTTTTAGTGTAGTATTTTTAATAGAACTAGTAAAGTATTTTACTTGTTTATTAGATCTACTCACCTCTTGATTGGTTTTGTAGCAAGTTTGGCACCATTTGCAGGTCACCAAAGTGTTGGAACAAGTGGATTTCAGATCTGGAAATTTACTTGTCTAGCCTACATAAGCCTCAAAAAATTTCTGTTCTTTTTCTTCATCATTCCCCATTGATTTGAGGCATTTTCTGTTTTGAAATAGGCTTTAAAAATATACTTTTTTGTTCAAATTTTACATATAAAATTTCTATTTTACACTAACAAAAATTTCTAAGTTGTTTTGAGTATTGTTACAACATTTTCAGCAAGCATTGCTTGCTGTTTTTTGCAAGTTCTCGGCAGAACAAGGGGAGGTGCTGCCCATTTTAGGCCTCAAAACACTCCAAAAGAGACTCCCAAGTAGGGGTTTCAAAACCCTCTCTTCTCCCTTCTTTTCCAAGCATTGTAAGCAGCCCAAGAGAGTCTCTTGGGCTTGCATTCTTCTCAAAGTTAATTTTTTGTTTTGTGAATAAGTTTTAATTTTGCCTACATCTTGCAAAGTGATTTGGTCTTGCCAATCCATGCAAAATCGTAAGGCTTGGATTAGTTTTCTGTTTTATGCATCTATTGTTTGCCCCACTTGTTCTTAAGGCAAGGTTATGTGGCTAGGTTCATTTGCTTTATGTTTTAAAATTAATCTTTTATTTTTCACACCCACTTTGGCACGAAATCGGTAGGCTAGTCCTCCTCCTTGTGCCTTGGTTGAGGTTGCTAAGTTTTATTTTAATTCTACTGCCCCACTTGTCCTTAAGGCAAGGTTGTGTGGCTAGGTGCAATTGTTTTATTTTTCCAAGTCAATTTACTTGCTTTAATTTATTTTTTCCTACACCTTGTAAAGTGATTTGGCCTAACCAATCCATGGAATTTCGTAAGGCTTGTATAACTTGTATAATTTGTATAACTTGTTAATATATTTGTAACTTTTTTTTAATTTGGGAAGTAATCATATCTAGTAACTAGGCACCCAAACTAATACAACTTTCACCATAAAAAAGGGTGACCTATGGAAACTACAGGGGGTGTAAGTCGGGGACGACTTTACGACACTAAGTGTCCTCCCTGCTTGAGCACCTAAGCATTCCGGATTGACCTGTGGAGTTAGGGGAGGAACTTGTTTGTCCTCCTTGAGCACCCAACAATTCTTTTGGTCAAAGTGGTAAGAGTTTAGGGGTAGACACATAGTCTAGGCTTGCATCTTCAAACCTTAATCCCCCTAACTAAAAAGAGACTTTAAAATCCTTCTAAAATCAACCTATTACACGTTCACAACTCTTGTGCTTTCATTTTCAATTATCTCTAAATCTAAGTTGTGTAAGTTTTATTTTTAAGGCATTCACTTTACAAGCACTTCTGCTTTCTAAGTTGCGCACTATCTCTCTTTGGGCTTTTTGCTTTCAAGTTGTTTCATGTTACATCTTTCATGGATATCTCATGCTTCTTGGTATTTTGGATCTAAGCATTCTTTAATTCTTTTGTATAATTGTATAATCTTCCAAGTTATCTCTTTCATTATATACTTGTTCATGATATATCTCATTTGTAGATTTCATTCAATACTTGTATTAAGTGTAAAGTTATATTCTTTATTCATTGTGATTAGTTCATTTAATTGTATATTTGTTGTATAATCTTATTGACTCCATTTACCCTTCTTTAGGCACTAGTCTTAATTGAGTTTGTAGGTAAAGAAGTTTGCCTGTCATTAAACTTTTGCATTGCATTGTTGATTGTCATTTAGGTTAGGTCTCCCTAACTCAAGATTTAAAATTAACTCTTAGAACACTTAATCAACTTAACTTAGTTAAGTAGGGTCTACCTCCCTTGGCTTTCCTAGGAGTGAGCCTAGACGAAAGAAGTCCAAATCGATGTGACCATGGGTTTGGACTTAGGCTTGTGCCTCCAAGGACACACCAAGTGGGTTGGAGACTTCTCCACACTTGTAGGTGTGTATAAGGACAACAACATAGTCCTTTTCGATGGAACACAAAGGAACTATGTCTTTTATGGATCTTGAAGATGAAGAAGTTGCAATCAAGCTCAACCTCTCCTTCAAGCATGTGAACTTGTAAGCTTCGAACACTTGCAACAAGTTGTTAAATTGTGGTGCTCCCTGCATACGAAATCTAGAAAACATGTTAGTCAAACAAGAAGAACATGAAATCTTCAATTGCATATATAAAACAAGACTTAGAAATGCAAGCTAGCTTAATAAATCTTGTTATTCAAGGAGAAATAAATGATCTAGAAAGACAAACAATTTTAATAGATCTTTTCCACATTAACAATTAAAAGCAAATAATCAAAACAACATCACCTCACAAATTGGGCACATTGACAATTAGCATCCACACATTGAGAGTGTTACATCCATCTAGCCTCCAAAGCCTTCTTTATTCCAATAGAAAAATATTACTATGATAGTACAAGCCTTCTCCCCAAACTCCAACTAGTTCACAATGGAGAGGTTGACTTGCATAAATACCAAAGTGGGAGCAATTCGCAAAGCTAGAGGGTGCATATCCCAAGGTGAGAGAGACAAATATGCAATTGGATTGAAGCCACCTCTCAAGAGAGGTGAGTTAACTCGCCTCAAGTGAGAGAGGAAGAGGATGAGAGGCACCACATTTAGAAGGATAGGTGGCGACCTTCCTTGGAATTGCCACCCCTCTCCTAAATGCGCCACATCTCTCTTGGAATGTGTGCCACTCTCTTGGGATCTCCACCAAGTCAAGAGAACACTCCCTCAACCCCCCTAACTCATCCTCAAGTGCCACTGTCTCCCAGTGAACAAAGAGAGAGAGGGAATTAACCAAAAACATGTCTCCAACATGTTTCCTAAAAAATAGGAATGTTGATTTATTTTGATTTTATTCACCTTTTATTCACATTTTGTGAGTAAATTTGACTTTTAGTGATTAAAAATCAATATTTTCACTCACAAAGTGGGTACATAGATAAAGTGGGTATTCTGAGTGTGAAAATGAATACCCCCAAGGCATATGATGCCTCCTAGTACCACTTATTTAATGTAGGCAATAATTACAATTAAAATATTTTGTTTTTGGAGGAAATTTTTTATTTGCATAAAACATTAAAAAGAACCTAAGGAGGACTTAGCACATTTCCATGAGACTCTAGGAGGATGAGTAGCATGGTAATATACATTATACACCAACGCATTTCCATGAGACTCTAGGAGGATGAGTAGCATGGTAATATACATTATACACTAGACTTAGATGACGAAGCTAAGTCCTAACCATTAGTACACACTCCAACTTTGGAGGAAACGAGTGAAAAAACTCAAAAATTATAACTCGCTTAAAAAATTTCAAGCAATAAATAATTAATTAGTAAAAAAAACACTCTAGAGTAATGCACTCATGATTAAGTCTTACGAGGCTAAGCCTTTTACAATTTCATCATGCTAATTTCATCTTATTACTATTCCCCATGGGGGGTATGGAAATGCGGTATGAAAAAGAAAAAGAAGAAGAAAATGAGGGGCCATGATGGTCGGTTGGATTTCTGAACTCTGGATTTGAATAATTACTTGTTCAACTTTGGCGGCTTAACTGTAAGTCCATCCTAGTGCAACTTGGTGGGTAACACAGTCCATTGTTGATATTGCTATGATTGTATCCATGTGAGAAAACAATTTCCAGAATTTATCAAGCACCTCTTTCTCAGTGTTACAACAAAATCTAGCACCCCCAAATGATGTAAAGTCCCAAGCATCAAGGTGTTAGTTTTGAGCAAATCAGGAATGCTACCCATTGTCACCTCAATAGCTCTTCTTCTCTCGTCTGGGTGGCTGGTGGCCTTGCCTCTTACTTTAAGGATAGGGTTCCTAGCCTAAGTAGAGTATTCCTAGGGGTCAAACTAAGTTTGGTCGTTGAGATGAGAAGGGGAGCTTCGAGACTTGGTTTGACTGAGGCTTTGACAAGATCAACACTATCCACTCTCATGGGTAAGGCACGTCTAGGTATGAGTGAAGAAAATGCCAAAATGTCAATTATGATAAGCTTATGAAATATTTAACTTAAATAACAGTGCTCATTCAAAAATGATTAGAAACATGAAGTGTATGTCTTGCTCAAAGTAGAATCATAAAGTGCCAAAGTTATTAATAACAATGTGCATCATCATCCACCATGTCATTTAGCATTAGGAACCATTATCATCATCCAAAGATTATATGCTAAGAACCAATGAACTTGCAATTATGAGAGATAAGAAACACTGAATATTTGTTGTTATCAAAATAGTAGAGACAACAAGATTAAGAGTTTTCTTAGCCAATGGAAAGAGGACAAATATGTGCTCAATGTGTAAAACGTGTTATGCAACAAATCGCTCCAAAGTATAGCATGGAAACCAATGAGAATTGAACAGTTCTAGGAGATGAGGGAGAAGCTCAGAGACACAAAGATGACATGATCAAACATGGTGACAACCTATCCCACCCGGATCCGACAAGTTCAAGATGAGCTGGCTGGAATTGGGGAGACAGTTGATGATTCAAAATTGGTGAGGATGACACTCAAAGGATTCACGAAGTAGTGGACACCGTTCATCAAAGGGACCGTGGCACGTGAGAAGCTCCTTGATTGGATGAGGTTGTGGGATGACTTCGTTCAGGAAGAACTTTGAGATGAAGCTCTGAATGGAGGTCGGTACAAGAATGATGATTATAACCTTGCTCTTGCCAGCCAGGCAAAGAAGGGCAACGGGAAATTCAAGAAAACTGTTAGTGGAGAGTCTACCTCTCAAGATGACAAGAAGAAAAATATGAGCAAAGTCAAGTGCTTTGCATGTCACAAGTTTGGGCATCATGCAGCTCAATGCCTGAACAAGAAGGGTGGAAACAGGACACAACCAGAGCTAGCTGCGTCGACAAAGGCTCCAGTGGATGAGTTTGCCAAGAAGTTTGAACACGAGTTCTTACTTGTTTCCCATATTTCCTTGGGCACTATACCAGCTGGTGTGTGGCTGCTAGATAGCGAAGCCACATGTCATATGATAGGAGCATGGGAGTTGTTCAAGAGCTTCACAGAGTCCAGCTAAGACATGCATGTGGAACTCGGTGTGGGCACCAAGCATGCAGTAAAGGGAACTGGGACAATGCCATTCCAAATGGAGTCAGGAGGCGCGTTGAGAGTGGACGTGCTATGGGTGCCAGAACTCAGGAGAAGTGTGTTCTTAGTCTCAACAATTGAGAAGAAAGGATTTGACGTAGCGTTTCAGGATGGAGAGGCGTTGATCAAGCCTAAAGGATCTAGCTCAGACACAACAATGGTTCTTGGAGTTAGAGAGAGCAACTTGTATAGGCTAAAGGGACAGCCTATGCGAGCAATGGCAAGCATCAGAGTGGCAGATACAAGGAGCAGGTAGCTTCGAAGGTTGAACAACTCAGAGGGAGTCAACCTTTAGGTTCAAGTGGGAAGGAGCAACCTTCCAAGTCTGTCAAGAAGGAGTCATGGTACGAGATGGCCATGCAGGATTCCCAGGAGCAGGAGGCTTCTAGGAGCATGTTCAAAGGGAAGTCTTTGAAGAAGGGTCCGAATGGGATGTCCAGGATAGATTTCGTTTCAGAGGGAGCAACCAATCAGGTGGATTGGAGAGCAACCATGGTAGCAGATATGATAGCAAAGACAAAGCCACTTCCGGGTGATGGAAGTACCTTCCTCGCTAAGAGGGAGTGTTGATGATTGTAGCTCGTACAGATACTTCTGCATAGGCTAGGTGTCAAGCTTGTAGAAGATGTCCAAAGCCTCTCTAGGTACATGCTTAATGTATTAATTAAACGATTTTTTATTTTTCTTCCCTAAGTTTGACTTAGAAAAAACATATTAATTAAACCAATTAATTAATGTTGACTATTGACTAAGGTTTTCTAAGGTTAAGTGAGTTAAATTATTTAAGTGACTTAGATCTAATCTTGACCATTGATCTTAAGTGAGGATTAGGATTTAATCCTAGCCATCCATCACTTTGGAAGATTAAGGGTTAGGGTTTTGGTCAATGAAATGTTATAAAAGAAAGCCTAAAGAGAGGAGAATGACACACATTCATGAGAAAGTGAATGAGAGATTCATTTGCAGTGATTGAGAAAGAGATTTTCTCAAGAGAGAAGAGTGAGATAGTCAATGGCTAAGGAGAAGACAACAAACAACAAGGAGATTCCGAGCTGGAGAGAGGCTGAGTTTGCAGTCCAACAAGAGAAGGGACGAGCCGCACATGGGAGATTTGTGCAAGTTGATGCATACCCTGTCATATGAGCAGGAGAGAGGGACAACGAGCTGAGGTTTCTACAGAGCCGAGTCGTCCAGCAGAGGTCGAGTAGGGGCTGATTTCTGTGGGTGGATTTTCCAGATAGAAAACTAAGTTACAGGTTTTCTGAATTGCTGTTGTAATTTTCTGAATTCTCTGTGGACCAATAATAAAAGAAAAATTGAATGTTGGTTTTCGCAAGTTGGGTTTCCAAGGTAAACAAGTGTGTCATTTATGTGTGACTGCGTTTCTTCTTGCATTTCCAGTGCATTTTATTGTTAAGAATGTCAGTGTATTTGTTTTCAATAGTTCAGAAATATATTTGCTATGTTAAGTAATTTTTCTGGGTATAAAACTATTAGGAAGATCAAATCAGATTTGGTATTCAAGAATTAACATTAGGGTTGTGTAGTTGTAAAGTTTGATTGGTCAACTACGCGAACATATGAATAAAAGAGGAACTTTGATAATGTATGAAATGACTCCACTTGCTATGAAGTTATTCTTTGTAATATT
>ML793687.1:347148-378660 GCA_009831015.1 Picea engelmannii | reverse complement strand
ACCCTAAGTTCCTTGGAAGGACGAGTGACTTCCAAATGTGAAGGAACGAGCTCATGGGTGACAAGTGTCAACCCATGTGCATGCAGTTAAAACTGTCGAAGCAAGCCGTGTTGGGGGTTCCGCTCCCATACCCGTCAACTGCTGCGTAGGTTCCTCCTCGATTCGACCGGGGGGGGGGACTGTCTGAGGGTGAATGGGTCGAACCTTTGCATAGATACCTCGTGCATCTTCTGAACCGCACACACTGTTCTGAACCGTCAAGCCTATGAGTGGAATTTCTGTACACCTGGTGAAATCCCGAAACCGAACCCGTGAGTCTATCTGTGATTGCTGAGCCTGTTTGGAAAGCCCGTGTCTGTTTCCCAATTGGATGTTGTGGCCACGCAGTACTGGACTGCGCATGGCTTACTGGCCAGTGTGAATTCGTACTTAGCCTGTGTGTAATCTCTCTCCAGGTGAGGGAGGTGACCGTGGTTTGAAGAGGCAGGTTGTCAGGCCTGCGAGCAACTCTTTCCAGGTGAAAGAGTTTGCTGGGAAGTGTGTCTTCCAAAGAGTGTCCAGCACTAGCTACGGACTCTGAGACTTCCTAATCCGGCCTGTTGCCGAGGCCCAGAAGGGGAGGTTAGCACCAATGGACTGTGCGTGTGAAGGTGTATACTCCCGGGCGGAATAGGCATGTGGGGAATGAGGGTCTAGTAGTAGTGGGCGTAAGATGGCATCTTTGGGAAGAATCCTTCCAGATATTTCTGTGTTGTCTTCCCCGTAACCTCAGCCTGAGTCTAGATTCCTTGCCTTGGGGTGGAGCTCGGTCCCAGCTCGGGGGTGACCCACTGTTGAGCTGATGAACAGTGTGGTCTAAGGCTGGGAGGTTCGTGGAAGGCCTGCACTCGGTTGGTGATTTCTACAGCCGTTAAAAGATAAGTATTCTGAATTATGTTTTGAACATGTTTTGGCTGTGATATATATATATTATCATGTTTTCCGCTGTGTGTAAATAAAATACTGTTGCATGTTATGGTTTGTTAATGGTAACAGTAACTTATATATTTTACTCTGCGAATTAAGTGTGTTTAATTCTGGTTAAATGCATTTGTTTTTAAATCCATGTAATGAAGTGCAAAAATAAGAGGTTGGGTGAACCTGGTTAAATGGTACACTACACCCAGAGCCTAGAAATCCGAAGTGAATAAGGATCGTCGGATTTAGAGGACATACGAGGATCGTTGGATCATAACTGTTAGTCAGCAGACCACGTCAGCAAGGACACGTGGCACAGTCAAAGAACGACAAGTGTTAAGATGAATCGACATTTTTGGTACGTGGAAATCACAAATTAGAGTGACATGTGGCAGCTACTCGGCTTGTGACATGTCAACAAGTGACGTAAGCAACTTACGTCACTCCAAGAGTTTTGCATCATGAGATATAGCATCAGTACTTGCCCCAAGTCCCTAAATCCTAAATGTCGGAGTCCCAAAGTGGACACAAGACATCCGATCTGGAAATCACTTCGCGAGCATCCTCGATTGTTGATCTACTCAGTGGAAGGTTAGTGTAAGTGGAAACGTTAACTGACAACAAGCGGTCTCCATCGTTGACGACTCACATAGCAGGTGATCACTCTGAAGGAAACTGGAGCAGTGTTTATTCGAAACTTGTTAATATCCAAAGACCTAAATACAAAATATCACAATAGATCCAAAGATAGCTGAATACAATCACCACACAAGATATATGTAACAATATAGAAAAACACCACTTTATTATATCAAACCCTTAGGGTAGGGAAACACCATACAATGGATCCTATTATGGAAGGGATCCTCTTTTGTTCACTTGCCTCTTAGAGGGGGCATCCTCATATTGAGCTACAACTCACAATACAATAATTCTCTTCATATCCCATTGCATTGCTTGAACCCCTTTATATAGTGCTACCATCACCTAGGAACATTATAGAGGAGGAATCTTCTAGAAGTAGAACCTTCTAAGAAGTCCTCTTACATTTATTATATCTAATTACCCATTTATTATATNAGCTACCTTACATTCCATCCCCCTTATGAAAGCGTTGTCCTAAACGCTTGATGTACAACCATATACCAAGGTCCCATGGATAAGTGTGGACCATAGTGTTGAAGTAGATTAGAGAACCAGGGTCCCATTGAGAAATGGAAGACACCATGCTGAAGTAGTCCAACCGCCATTGTAAACTAGGGTCCCATGTCCAAGTGCTCTTATGAACTCCACAAGGAAGATATCGGCACCCAATAACCAACTGAAAATGATGCTCCCAATACTGACACCTATCATGTGGATCCAAATAAGAATATCTAGCCACATAGTGGGAAAGGGTAAACGTTGAATCTGGAAGAAACAATGCCATTGTACAATATGCAGGTTGGACGCTGGTAATCATAACTAGCTCTTGATGTGAGACATTGATGTTCTCTACAGAAGGTGGAGTAGAGTCATCAAATAAAATATGGAAGTGGTTGTCATCCCATAAATGAAAACTATCCATATACCAATCATCACAATCGGCCTCAAAATCATACCAAGCATATATTTCTTTATTATATTCATCCCTGATGTCTGCCATACGAAATCTCTCCTGCATGCTATCCAATGAATCTTGAATACTACAAAAATTATCATTGAGGCCATCTGCAAGGTCATGCAATCTAGCATCCAATGTGTCATACAATTGAGATTTGAATGCTTCAACAATTTATAGAATTTATTTGAGGGTTTGAGAGTAAATATCCATATGAGCACCCTATGAACTCTTCTATCCCGCAGCCATCATGAAAAAACCAAAAAAATAGAACAATAATTTACGACAGAAAATCACGGCTTTTTCTGGAAAAACCTTAAAAAACTACTGAATTTAAAATGCTCATAACTTCACTTCCTGGACTCCGTTTCAGCTGATTTGTTTTTTGAAATTGGGTGAAATCATGAGAGGAACTTAGATATGTAATTTTTTTTGGAAAATTCGGCCTCCAGCTGCTACATAAATAAAATAAAAAAATCGCGTCGTCGTCCATGGAAAAAACCCTGAAAAATTGCAAATTTTAAAACTTCAATATCTTGACTTCCTAGACTCCGTTTCAAACAATTTATTTTTTTTAAATGGGTGTTTTTCTGAAAGAAAATCAGATATAAACCTGTTTCTACAAATTTTTCACATAAATATACCTAAATTTTCTGGAATGTCGTGGCCCTCTTTTTTCTTCTCCGAAAAAAAATCTGCAAAAATAAAAAATATTTGCCCACAATGTCTGCCAAGGAAAGTGCTTTGATACCATGGTAGGGAAATACCATACAATGGATCTTATTATGGAAGGGATTCTCTACTTTTCACTTGCTTCTTCGAGGGGGCATCCTCCTATTGAGCTACAACTCACAATACAATAATTTTCTTCATATCCCATTACATTGCTTGAACCCCTTTATATAGTGCTACCATCACCTAAGAACATTCTAGAGGAGGAATATTCTAGAAGTAGAACCTTATAAGAAGTCTTCTTACATTTATTATATCTAATTACCCATTTATTATATCTAACTACCTTAGTGGGCCTTATTTAATAATATAGTGAACCTAGTCCACCTTACATTGAATGGCCTCCACTATTATCACTATGGGCTCTCTGGTCCCCCACACTACCTCTCTAGCTACCTTACAAAACCTCTGAAGTCTTGAACATCGAAATTCCTTAAGGGACATGCGTCAGTAGATTGACAGCTTCATGATATTTGACATGCTGGAAGTCATGAAAACCCGAAGGGCAAAGTGGCGAAATTACGATAGCCATCCATCTCAATGCATGATTAAGTCATAGCTGTCGGATTTAGCAGTGAAAGGATGAGTGTAAGGTCTAAAGTAGACAGTTGATCAGTCTCTGTGAAATAAACGTGAACCGTTCGATTATTTCGACGATATCATAATCGGGAGTTTTGAAATATTTGAAGTCATGAAGACCCGAAGGTCAAAATGCCAAAATTCCGTTAGTTGTTCATCCCATCGAAAGATTGAATCATAACCATTGATTTAATAAAGTGCTCAAGCACTTGTTTTGCTTAACATCTGGTTACCGTCGATGGTCATATGATATAAGAGTTTTAAAAGGAAATTGTTATACGTCGCTATATTCGGTTAGCCCGTGGTTCTGTAATGATCAGTCATATGAAATGGCTTGAAGGAATCACCTCCGTAGAAATTGGTCCTTGTCAAAATAACAGAGATTCGGGATCAAGTATAAAGGATTAAATTGATCCATGACTGTGATCAATTTATGAAAAACCTTTACGGTAAAATAAATAAACTGTAATTAAGACTAATTAATCGAAGAGGTGCGATGGTCGAAATGAAGGGACACAGTTGTGTCACACTCACACCGTTTGAAGAGTATGTAATCATGGAAGAGTGTTGAGAAGAAAATGTCTCTGTAGTTCAGAACAAAATATCAAAAGTTGAAGCAGATTCCAAGAAGAAAAGATAATATCTATGTATTAAGGGTGGTTGGGTGGTGCAAGGGTAGGTTGGTGACTGCAGAGGGAGTTGGTGCTTTCTTGTTAGTTGTAGCTGACTAAACAGGGGGTTGTAGCCTCCTACCAGTTGGTGTTGGTAAACCAGGGTGTGGGTGCATCCTGATCAGTCAGAGTTGATCAAAGAGGAAGTACATCTTCCTTCTATGTAACATGTAAAACAATTTTGCAGTTAATAGAAAAGAGTTTGTGGCTTTCCCAATTGGGTCCCATGATAAAAAACTGTGTTTAAATTTTGTCTAATAAATGGAAAATTGATATAAATGTTGTGTCACTGATTCACCCCCCCTCTCAGTAACAGGATCTAATCCTTCAATTGGTATCAGAGCAGGTTCCTTCAGCATAGTCTAACAAACTTGAATGTAGATTCTGAAGATGGATCAACAAGAGGGAATGTCTAACAACAAAGCACCATTGTTCAATGGAGGAGGCTATGCTCCGTGGAAAATAAGAATGAAAAACTTCATGTTGACTCTTGGTTTTGATATCTGACAATCTGTTGTAGATGGTTACATTGCACCAACTACTCCACCCAAAGACTCTGGAGAAAATAAAATCTGTAATGACAACTCAAGAGCAGTTAATGGAATTCTAGCAGGGTTGACTAATTCTATATGTGTGAAAGTTATGCATTGCAAATCAGCCAAAGAAATCTTAGACAAATTGGAGGTTGTATATGAAGGAGATGATAAAGTCAAGGAACCCAAACTACAGACCTATAGAACTCAATTTGAAAATCTGAAAATGAAAGAAGAAGAAAATATTGCTAAGTACTTTCATAGGGTAGATGAAGTGGTCAACTCAATTAGAGCAGTAGGAGAAGAAATTATAGATAAACCCATTATGCAAAAAATACTAAGGTCATTACCTATGAGATATGATGCAAAGATTTCTTCAATTGAAGATAGATCCGATCTAAACACACTCATAGCTAATCAACTCCATGGAATCTTTACAGCATATGGAATAAGAACATGGCATGTTAAATCAAAAAAAGATGAAAAAACTTTCAAGGCATCCAAGACAAAGATAAATCATAAGCAAAAACATCAATCCAGTCATCATGAAGAATCTGATGAGGAAGAAGCCAATTTTATTAGAAAACTTCAGAAAGGATCAAGGAAGTACAAAGGCAAACTTCCTTTCAAATGTTTTCACTGTGGCAAAGTTGGTCATTTTTCATCCAAGTGTCCTTATCCCAAGGAGGGCCCTGAAGATCAAGAAAACAAAAATAATCAATACAAGAAGAAGGAAAAACCCAACTACAAGAAAAAAATTTACAAAGGGAAAAATAATTTGTATTCAAAAGAAGAAAACAACAGTTCGTCAGAGTCTAGTGACAATGATGAATCTCATGATGATGAAGTCATTCTCTTAGGTATTGAATAATCTAATGAGATAGAAAAAATTAAACATGAGAAAGAGTTAGAAGATGAAGCAGAAGTTAATATGGAGGAAGAACTTCTCAGTGCCCTAGATGAATTAAGAAAGTACAAAACCAGATATAGACAACTGAAAAGTTTTGTACTTGAACAAAAATAAAAACATGAACAAGAAGAAAAGGAGATGGAAAAACTCATGAGCAACCTGAAAAAAAAAATCTTAGAAGCAAATAAGATCGAAGAAAGTCTAGAAAAGTCTCTTAAGGAAAAACAAATAACTTGTGAAAAAATGGAGGCATAAATAGTTCATCTAAAAAGGGAACTGGATGCAAAAATCATTCAAACAAAATCTGAAAATAGCTCTAAAATATTAGATAAGATTATTACCACACAAAGGGATTCAGGTAATAAAAATGGAATAGGTTATTCTCAAAAGGAAAGTCATATTAACTCAAAATCTTATGCAAATTCTCTCCTCAGTACATTCAAAAAGAAAAATGAAGAGAAGATAAGTAATGATCAGAACTCCAGAAGATTACTTCCACCCATCAGGAAGGAAGACAATACAATACCAAAGAAGTTTGATCAAAATAGGTATCCTCACATTTCCCCTGTTTATTGCTTTGCATGCTCTAATTTTGGACACAAAGCTATAAATTGTAGAGCATATAGAAAGAAAAATATGAAGGTTAAGAACTATATCCTTAAGGATAAACAAGCAACAAATCGAGTTAAAAGAAGAAACTATAAATCCTTTGCACCTCTACAAGAAGGGGACTTACAATGCTTCAGATGTCATAACCATGGACATAAGGCCATTAATTGCAGATTAATGGGAGTCTCAGAACAACCCAAGGTCATTAGAGAGAAAAAGAAACTTTGGAGAGAAAAAACATCAAAAAAAGAATGTCTTATTTCCCTAAAAGCTCAAGATAAAAAGGACCTCTGGTATGTTGACAGTGGGTGCTCAAAACATATGATAGGTAACAAGGATAAGTTTTTAGACTTAAATAAACAAAAAGGTAAAGTTACATTTGGTGATAATGCTTCAAGTAACATACTTGGGAAAGGCACTTTGAGTCTAGGAAAAGACAAAGCCAGAGATGTACTACTTGTCGATAAACTGAAGCCTAGTTTATTAGGTGTTAGTCAAACCTATGATCAGGGGAACTTCTGCATCTTTGATTCCCAAAAATGTGAGATTAGGAGAGAAGACACAGGAAAATTAGTTGGTACAGCTCCTAGAACTCCTGAAAATGTATATATACTAGATGCAAAATTGAATGAGGAGTGCCATATAAATTCATTAGATGAAAGTTGGCTATGGCATAGAAGGTTGGGGCATATTAACTTTGAAAATATTGTGAAATTCAGCAACCTTGGTGCAGTAAGAAACTTGCCAAAAATCATAAAACCCTCAAATACTATGTGTAGACACTATCAACTAGGGAAGAAAACTAAAATAAGATTCAAGGCAAAATAATACACAACCTCTAAACCTTTAGAGCTTGTTCACACTGACCTATGTGGACCTACAAGAACCAAGAGTTTGCAAGGAGAGTCTTACTTTATGTTGTTCATTGATGAATTTACTAGAATGGGTTGGATATGTTTTCTCAAAGAAAAATCAGAAGAACTCAACAAATTCAAAGCCTTTAAAACCCTTGTTGAAAATGAAAAGGAGACAAAAATTAAATGTATTAGATCATGCAATGGTGGTGAATTCACCTCAAAAGAGTTTGATGTCTTCTGTGAAACTCATGGAATAAAAAGACAATTCTTTGCTGCTAGAACACCTCAACAAAATAGGATTGCTGAGAGAAAGAATAGAACAGTTAAGGAGGCTGCAAGGACTATGTTCAATGAAGAAAAATTGTCAGATGGATATTGGAGGGAAGCTGTAAGTACAACAATATACATATTGAATAGAGGTCAGCTCATAGTTAATAGTGATAAGACCCCTTATGAACTATGGTTTGGAAGAGCTCTATGGTTTGGAAGACCTCCATCAGTAAAATACTTCAAGGTGTTTAGAAGTAAATGCTATATCAAAAGACTAGATGAGAGTCTTGGAAAATTTGATGCCAGATCTGATGAAGGTATTTTTCTTGGATATGCTTAAAACAAAAAGGCATACATATGCTACAATCTCAGATCACATAATATTGTTGAGAGTGCATATGTCAAGGTGGATGACCTAAAAACGATAAGAATCAAAAATCAAGAGACCATACCTAAAAATCACGATGAAGATGATGATGAGACATTCGACAATCAACTAGAAGAAGTAGAAGAGAATGAAAAAGAAAGGGAAGAAGATGATATGGATACTAGTGAAAGAGAAGAAGATAGACAATATGGAGAGATAAGAGAAGAATTCCAAAGAAGAGATACAAAGACACCATCAATAATTACTCAAAAGAATAATCCCATAGAACTGATTATTGGAGATATAAATGATGGAGTGCACACAAGAAGACAACTACTATATCAAACATAAATAGCATTGTTGTCACATGTTGAGCCTAGCTCAATCAAAGAGGCATGTAAAGATGAGAATTGGATCAAAGATATGAATGAAAAATTGGACCAAGTTGAAAAAAATCAAACTTGGGAACTAGTTCCAAGACCAAAAAACAAAAATGTCCTTGGAACTAAATGGGTATATAAAAATAAAATAAATGAAGATGGGAAAGTAATCAGGAACAAATCCATATTAATATGTAAAGGGTATGCTTAGGTTGAAGGAGTAGAATACGAAGAAACATTTTCACCTGTGGCCAGATTAGAGGAAATTAGGATGTTCTTAGCTTTCTCCAGCTATAGAAAATTTAAAGTGTACCAAATGGATGTCAAGTCAGCATTTCTCAATGGAAATTTAGAAGAGGAAGTCTATATTGAGCAACCAGAAGGGTTCCAATTAACCAACAAAGGGGACTATGTCTGTAAACTAAAGAAAGCACTCTATGGGCTAAAACAAGCACCTAGAGCATGGTATGTAAGGCTAGATTCTTTCTTACAAAAACAGGGCCTAAAATGGGGATCAACAGACAACAATATTTATTGTAAAATTGATGGTAATAACATGATGATTGTGGAAGTGTATGTTGATGATATTATATTTGGTAGTGATGATGAAAAAATGAGCAAGGAATTTGCTAGGATGATACAACAAGAATTTGAAATGTCTTTGCTTGGGGAACTGAATTTCTTCCTTGGATTACAAATAATAAAGTCCAAAAGGGGAGTCTTTATTCATCAGTCTAAGTATATTAAAGATATGCTTAAAATATTTCAGTTGGAAGATTGCGAACCTGTTAGTACACCTATGACAGTTGGATGCAAATTAAGCAAGGATGATGAGTCCAAAACTATAGATCCAAAACACTATAGATCAATGATTGACAATTTGCTCTATGTAACAGCTTCCAAACCTGATGTCAAGCAAGATGTTGGGATGGTGGATAGATTCCAAGTAGAACCAAAGGAGAGTCATGTTCAAGTTGTAAAAAGAATCTGTAGATATTTGAAAGGAACCATAGATCTTGGTTTGTGGTACCATACCAAGGACTCATTCACATTAAAGGGCTATTCAGATGTTGATTGGGAAGGAAGTATAGATGATAGAAAAAGCATGAGTGGAGGAGCATTCTTTTTGGGAGAATCATTGGTTGCTTGTGTTAGCACAAGAATTTATAGCCAGAAGAGGCTTGCCTCTCTATAAGAAACTAAATAACCTCTATAGGAATATACAAGATTATAACCTATCAACTCAAGGTTCTTGATTAGTATCATCATACATAAGAGCATAAAAATTCCATAGCGCCATGGCGCAGGGTAATTGTCTATATAGCATGGTCTGCCATTTTACTACCTAAAATGCTACCAAATCTGTTAAGCAATGTAATGATGGCGCTATGAATTCCATACGTTGTTACCAAATATGTTTTCATGTCAAATGTTACCAAATCTATCAACATTGAATTGATATAGCCATGAATTATGATGGCACTACCAAATTGCATGCAGACACACAGGCGGGCGCTATCGAAATTTTGACAGAGACCAAATTGTGCAGAGTTATTTTGCAAGGACGCTTCTGTCAGTTTTGAGTGACTAACTTAAAACTTAGACTATGAACAAATGGGAAGGAATTTTTGAAAAATGGAGGAGGTTTTTGTTCATCACATGCCAAATAAAAAAAAATCTCTCATTTTTTTAAAATATGTCATTTTAGATAGATATTAGACATAGAAGTGGCGCTACAGAATGTGTTATAGAAACTCTTTTCTAGACTATTGAAATGATATTTTTGACAAACTGACTTCCAGGATCATTTCCGGGTGAACCAGGATGAATTTTCAAAATATGAAGGAGGTTATTTTCAATAATGAACCCATGAACATTAAACTCTTTAATTTTTCACACAGGTGTCACGGATTGGGAGATACGAAAGAATCTTTGAGCCCTGTGTTTTCAGTTTTCGTGATTTCCTATTTGAGACATGTTTTTGTGACCCCTATTTCGTCCAGTTGAAGATGAATTTAAATAAAATGAGAGATGTTTTTCTTCATAATGATATTATATACAAAAACCGTTCTCATATCTTACACATCTATTATGGTTTGAGAATTAAAAGTGGCGTTTGGAAGCCTATTTTTCAAAAATTTGCCTTCTGAAAAGCAGGAAATTAGTTAAAACATGTCATTTTATGTTTGTAGTTGTTTCTATTTTGGGAAAGGGGTTTGAGTTCGAATGGATGAGATGGAAAGGACCTATATGGCTATATATTCATTGTACAAGAGGGTAGGGGGGTTGAATTCATGAGCCAAGAGAGGATAGAGAGAGTAGGAGCAGGCAATTTTCCTGTGTGTGTTCATTTGTAAGCAGGTGGGCATTTTATGATTGTAAGCATTACTGCTATTGGAGACTCATGAGAGCTATGATTTCAGATTGTAACACTTTTGTTTATATTTCTTATTATTTGAATATATTGTAGATTTGAGGATCAAAGGCTACCATTGATTTATGGATCCCTAAGCAACAGAGGATCTACTGTATTTTTCCCATCAGTCATTTTTTATATTCAAGTATTTGTTGATTCATTAAATTGAGAGGATCTTTGTTTAGTGAAAATTCTATCTTATGTTTTCATTCTTCATTATTACACCTATCAGCATATAATCATGTTTTATGTTAAGCAGCTTTAGTGCCTTCAATCAATAGAATGTTTGTGACTCCATTGCCCATTGGTGTAGCCTACTGATCTACAGTTTTCATCCCTCTCCCTTTCTTTCTCCATCTTGTTGATCCACCTA
This sequence comes from Picea engelmannii, assembly GCA_009831015.1. NCBI lineage: Eukaryota > Viridiplantae > Streptophyta > Pinopsida > Pinales > Pinaceae > Picea > Picea engelmannii. The sequence continues at coordinate 367,406 of ML793687.1, read as the reverse complement.
TTCAAAACCAAAATTATCTTTTACATTTTGATGGGTGTTGAACTTACACTTTAGCAGTTAAAATGTGACTTCTAGTGCTAACATTTTTGGCGTCGTTGTCGGGGATGGATTTGAGCAGTTTGAAAAGCTCCCTGGGATGAACGACATTGCATAGCTCCAACTTTAGATGTTGACTGAGTTGGACACTTTCAAGACTACACATTCACCATGGTGACTCCATTGTTCAAAACCTGTTGGTGACTCCACTAGAATGAGACAAATTAAATGGCTATGAAGGATATCCTAACCAGGAGGTTTTCCCCACTCAATTTCTTAGCCATAGATGGTTATCCACATCCTATGCCTCAAATTGATGAATGGAAAGATCTGCTGCCTAGATTTTATGAAGGTGAGAATGACAACCCTGTTGAGCATGTTCATGAATTTCATGCTTTGATGCAGCAGATTGACATCCATCATGAAGATATATTGATGAAAATGTTCATGTATTCATTGGAAGGCTATGCAAGGCAATGGTATAGAACACTCCCTACTTATAGTATTTCCTCTTTGAAGGACTTTCATGATGTTTTTTATTCTCATTGCAAGATAATTTGTCCAAATGAAAGACTTTTTGAGAATTGTTGTGAGGGGTATGCATCATATATTCATGATTCAACAAGTGATTCCTCTAGCAGTGATGATGTAACACCTTGTTTCCCCCAGTCTGTAAAAATAACTATATTGGCCAAGAACTATGGCAAACTCAAAGACGCGAATGTTTGATTTGACGGACCTTTTTATAAAAGGTCGATGAATGTAAATTATGTAATGAATATGTGTTGCATGGATGTTGAGAGGGGGATGTGCTAAAAGAGACCATGATGGCTAATGAGAGGTGGTGGAAGGGACCTGGAATGGTTGTGTTAAATTCCACCGAGCCAGTACCGTACTGGTTTTACTTTCTCAAAGACCAAAGCAACTCTTTGACCCCAGAATGGATTTCCCATCATATTGGTAGGTGGGGAGGCTCCTCAAGAGTTAATGAGGGGATGGGGGTGAATTGCCCATCCGTAACAACTCCCAGACCTGACCGCAGATGGGGAAATTCACGCACACGCAATCTTGCGAAAGCCATAAGTGCATTTTTGGTAAGGTCTGTGGTCATAGCCAATGATCACATGGGGGAGCATAAGGGAAGGGAGGGTTTGCGCTAGGCCCCATAGAAATTTGGGGATTCTGTCCCTCGAGAAAAAGGAGAAAAAAGGAGAAAAATCTTAGTTGTCGTAGTGGATGTGTGACAAATTGGTATCAGAGCATGGTTACAACACTTGGCCTACTTGGGCTCATGGACGAGTTGTCCATAAACTCCATCTGAAGTACTCTTAAAAAGGAGTAACTCTCTATCCTAACCCCCCTTATCAAAAGCCGAAGTGAAGAATGAAAATTCCTATTGTGTGTATGCATTTGAAAAATATGAATTATACGTTGATTGTGAATGAATATAATGCTGACTAACAACAAGTGTTTTTCTTTCACAATAAGTGGATGATCAACCGCGGGAAACTACAGATGCATAAAATGGTGACGCACCATGAAGTCAGAGATGGCTCCCACAATAGAGACGAAGAGTCTGACGAAAGGAGAGTGGTAGAGACCCCTCCAGATCTAGCTGAGACTGTGAGAAGCCTCATGGTCGAACTACAGAGTTGCAAGGCCAACAACGAGAGGTTGATAAAAGAGTAAGAGAAGAAAACAGAAATTAATGCAGTCTTACTGCAGAGCTTATCCGACATACAAAGACAATTGCAGCATGGACCTGACAATAGTCACGCGGACCAACGACAGACAAAGAGAAGTCAAAGCCCACCTGGGATACGAAAACATGGTCCTTTAAGTGGCCACACTGGGAGGAGCACCTCAAGAAAGGTTCACCCTAGAGATAAGGGACAAGCATTGGACGATTCCTCTGGAAAGGAAACTAGCGACTTGGAGGGATATTCTAATAGCAAAACTAGATCTTATTCCCGAAGAAAATAGAAGAAGCGAAATCATTCCAAAAATCATAATCTCGAAGAATTCAAGAAGGCCAAACCACCCTCTTTCGACGATGAAATAAAGAAGGGAGAGGAAGTGGAGGCCTGGCTGCTTGGACTAAAGAAGTATTTCAGAGTCCATGACTTCTCGAAAAATTTGAAGGCCCGAGTAGCCACTTTCAACCTGAATGGGAAGGCTTCCATTTGGTGGGAAGACCTTAAGAACGTAAAAGGGATTCACGAAGAAGACCTATCTTGGGAATGGTTTGAGAAATACTTCAGGAAGAAGTATCTGTCGGAAAACCATTTCGATGAAAAGACTAAAGAATTCTATGAACTCAAGCTAGGGAAACGCACCATAGAGGAATATGTCAGCAGATTCCTCGAATTGCTGAGGTACGTACCCTATATAAAAGCAGAAAAGACAAAGGTACAATGATTCATCAGTGGACTACCTAAGGACTATCAGAACAAGATTGAGTTTGACGAGCCAAAGACCCTAGAAGATACTATCCGAAAGGAAAGATATTGTTATGAAGAGCTTGGGCATCGGATAGAACCTCGTGGAGGATGGAAGCAGAAGAATAGTTCGGGATTCTAGAAAAAGGGGTTTAAATCCCAAAGATTTAAAAACTATAAAAGGGACTCAAGGATGAGCTTCCCAACCCAAAGTGTACACCAGCAAAATTTCCCCTCCCAGAGAGGAAATAAACCTTTTGGATCTACCCCAGGAAAGATTGATAACCCGAAGAAAGAACCCTTGAAATGTTGGGGTTGTGGAGAAGAACATCTACTAAGGGACTGCCCGCACCAACAACAAAACAATCAAAGAATTTACAACATTCAAGAAGCTACCACCGTTAATGATGTGGCCAGGATCATGCCGCAAATTTATGCAGCCTTGGATTATAAACAAGCTGACCACCAAGCTTCAGTGGTGGAGATGGAAGGTATGATCACCAACCATCTAGTGTCTATTCTAATTGACCCTGGTTCAAATTTGAGTTGTATAGCTCCTAAGGTTGTTGATAAGTGTAAATTACAGCCACATAAACATGCCAAGCCATGGTTGGTACAGTTAGCCACTGGCACCAAAAGAAAGGTAGCGGAGGTCATACCAGCCTACCAATTCACTATGGGTGAATTCCCCACCCAAGCAACCCTTAACGTATTACCCTTAGGATCATATGACCTATTGATTAGTATGGATTGGCTAGCCATGTATAAAGCCAGACTGGACTGTTACCATAAAACCTTAGAATGTGTAAGTGAAGAAGGAAGAAGGATAACCCTTCAAGGGATCCAAAAACCTGTCTCGGTGAGATGAATATCAGCCCTTCAAATGAGAAAGTATTGCAGAAAGGGGTGTCCACTATATGTGATACAGCTGTTGGAATCAGTTGAAGATGACAAACCAAGCCTTGAAGACCACCCCACACTAAGAGAATATAGAGATGTATTTCTAGAAGAGGTACCGGGTTTACCTCCAAGAAGAAACATTGACTTCTCGATAGAACTTGCACCGAGAGGAGTGCTAGTGTCTAGGACACCCTACAAGATGAGCACACCTGAGCTAGTTGAGATTAAATTACAACTAAAAGAAATGATGGACAGAGGCTATATCCGGCCCAGCGTGTCTCCATGGGGAGCACCAGTCTTGTTTGTGAAAAAGGAAAGATGGTACCCTCCGACTGTGCATAGATTATAAACAACTCAATAAGGTAAGCATAAAGAACAAGTACCCCTTACCTAGGATCGATGATCTGTTCGATCAATTGGGAGGTGCTTCCATCTTCTCAAAGATTGACTTGAGATCTGGATACCATCAAGTCTGAATCAAGGGTGAAGACATCCACAAAACTACCTTCAGAATGAGATATGGTCACTATGAGTTTGTGGTAGTACCATTTGGATTGACCAATGCCCCTGCCACTTTTATGTGCTTGATGAAAAATGTGCTCAACAAATTCCTAGACAAATTTGTACTAGTTTTTATTGACGATATATTAATTTACTCCAAGAATAGAGAGGAACATGAGGAACATCTTAGACTTGTGCTTCAAGTGCTAAGAGAACGTCAGCTCTATGCCAAATTTAGCAAGTGTGACTTTTTCTAGAAGCAAATACATTACTTGGGCCATGTCATATCTGAAGAGGGAGTAGCAATAGATCCTGACAAGATCAGGTCTATCATGGAATGCCCTACCCCAAAGGACGTTTCAAATATCAGATCCTTTATGGGCTTAGCAGGATACTATAAGAGATTTATAAAGGGATTCTCCAAGATTGGTTGTCTAATCATTGCCCTCTAGAAGAAGGGAGCTAAATTCATGTGGACACAAGAATGTGAAGAAAGATTTCAATCCTTGAAACACCTTCTGACCCATGCACCCATGCTGAATATCGTTGATCCCAAAAATGACTTCCTCGTGTGCACAGATGCCTGTAAGGAAGGGCTCGAAGGATTCCTTATGCAAGGAGGAAGTGTAGTCTACTATGAATTCTGAAAATTGAATGAGCACGAAGTCAACTATGTGACCCATGATCTAGAGTTGGCTGCCATAGTGCACGCCTTAAAAATGTGGAGACATTACCTCCTGGGAAGGAAATTTGTACTTATGACAGACCACTGTGGATTATGATATCTGTTTGACCAACCAAAGCTCAATGCCAGACAAGCTAGTTGGATGGCCCTCCTTAGTGAGTTTAATTTTGAAATCAAACATGTTAAAGGAAAGGAAAATAAGGTGGTCGATGCCCTTAGCAGAAGTATGAAAACAGTTCACCTGGCAGTGGTGAGCACTTGCGAGATGAATGCCAAAGAAAGAGTCAGGAATGCACAAGAAACAGACACATTCTTCCAGACCGTGACCTCGTACCTGGAGCAAGAACCCACAGGAATAAAGTATGAAGGCTACCAGATGATAGATGAAGGTCTGCTAACTTACATAAATAGATTGTATATTCCATATTGTGACGAATTGAAGAGGTTCATAATTGATGAACTACGTAAAAGACCATATACTAGTCACCCGGGATATCAAAAGATGATCACGACCACTAGGAAACAATTCTATTGGCCTGTGTTAAATAAAGACATAGCTAACTATTTAGCTAAGTGCCTAGAATGCCAACAGGTTAAAGCAGAACAATGGCACCCAACAAGATTTTTACAACCTCTACCAATCCCAGAATGGAAGTGGGAAACCATTTCCATGGACTTCATCACCGGATTACCAACATCGACCAAATAGAATGATGCCATCATGGTAGCGGTGGATAAATTGAGCAAGTTTTCCCATTTTATCCCCGTCAAATCGACTTGCAAGACAATAGATATCACCAGCATATTCATGAAGGAGATATAAAAAATACATGGTATGCCTAAAGAGATCGTGTCTAACAGAGACACGAAGTTTACTTCCAACTTTTGGAAATCCTTGATGGTTGGTCTAGAGACCAAATTACTATTTAGCACAGCCTATCATCCTCAAACCGATGGACAGACGGAAAGAGTGAACCAAATATTGGAAGACATGCTAAGAATGCATGTAATGCATCAACCCAAGTAGTGGGAAGATTACCTTCCACTGGTGGAATTCGCCTACAACAACGGCTACCAAGAATCCCTGAAGACGAGTCCTTTCGAAGTCCTCTATGGTAGAACGTGCAACACTCCAGTAAATTGGAGTAATCTCGTAAAAAAAATTACTATTGGACCCGACATGATGAAATAAATGGAACAACAATTGATTCAGATAAAACAAAATCTGAAGGTCGCTCAGAACAGACAGAAAAGTTACGCTGACCGAAAGAGAACTCCAAGAGAATTCAAGACAGGAGACCACATATATCTCAGAGCTAGGCCCAGGAAGAGTTCCCTGAGGATGGAAGCTTGTGCCAAGTTGGCACCTCGGTATTGCAGACCCTTTGAAGTTCTAGAGAGAGTGGGACCTGTAGCCTATAGGCTAGCACTTCCTCCCATAGTAAAAGCACATAATGTTTTCCATGTTTCACTATTGAAGAAATATGTACACGGTTCTAATCATATAATTGACTGGTCTGTGATCTAGGTGGAACCAAAGGGAGAATTCCTACCAGAACCTCAATGCATACTGGACAGAAAGGAAACCCCACTCAGGAACTAAACCATTGCACAGGTCAAGGTGCAGTGGAAACATTTTGGCCCAGATGAGGCTACTTGGGAAATGGAAGATGCCATGAAACAGGCATATCTGATTTTTTTTACTTCTGTACATACACATCATATTGATAAATAGAACATCAAGGAATATGTTCCTTTAAGGGGGAGGGAATTGTAACACCCTATTTCCCCCAGTCTGTAAAAATAACTATATTGGCCAAGAACTATGGAAAACTCAAAGACGCGAATGTTTGATTTGACGAACCTTTTTATAAAAGGTCAATGAATGTAAATTATGTTATGAATATGTGTTGCATGGCTGCTGAGAGGGGGATGTGCTAAAAGAGACCACAATGGCTAATGAGAGGTGGTGGAAGGGACCTGGAATGGCTGCGTTAACTTCCATCGAGCCAGTACCGTACTGGTTTTACTTGCTCAAAGACCAAAGCAACTCTCTGACCCCGAAATGGATTTCTCATCAAATTGGTAGGTGGGGAGGTTCCTCAAGAGTTAATGAGGGGATGGGGGTGAACCGCCCATCCGTAACAACTCCCAGACTTGACCGCGGACAGGGAAATTGGGGCCACACGCAATCTTGCATAGAAAAGGCAAGAGAGGAAGTGTGGTAAGGGGGGGAGAGAAGAGAGGAGAACGTGTGCGACAGGGATCACAGGGAAGAACTGGAGAAACTCCAGAAACACAGGGAGTTATGAACAGAGGATAAGGAGAGTAACCTTCGTCCTTGACTTTCGTTGAGCTAGAAGTAGAAAATTGAGCCTCAAGCATCGTGGTCTAGCTCGGGGGTGGCTAGTGGTCAATCCGTTTGGAGTCACTGAGCCTATGGTTGGGTGGAAATGAGCACCCCTCTCAACAGTTGCGTCACACTTGGTGTTTTGTGATAAGTGTTTATATCTTGTATCTTGAATTGAATATCCTAGAATGCATGCTCATGTTTGTACACTCATAAATGGTTTCTGTATAGAAGTGTTTTCCTAGTGTTTTGATCGGAAATAGTGGATGCATGATTATACTTATATGACCATAATTGGTTTATATATAGAATGAACAAATTCAGATTACCAGTCCCTTCCCTAGATATTTTTCCCATTTACTTGACTCACGCTATGCCCTGGTTTGATTTCCCTGAAGGCACCTCCTTCCGGGAAGTTCCCTCGCATTCCATAGTCGGAGTGAGTTCCTTGAAAAGACTACCGTTTTAGTAAACCCACGAGTTTACTTCACCCCTGTCACAGAATTTCATAGCTCGGTGATTTAGGAAGGCTTTTCAATCTGGTCACCAAGCATAGGAATAATTACCCAAGAACCTGCTGAAGGATCATGTGATCTGAGTCTGGAAACCTTGTACAAGAGAGAGTGGTTCTCTCAGGTTTTGGTGTTTCGGCATTTCGGCACCTGGGAAACCCAAGGGAAAGTTCCCTTATATTCGCCAATCGCGAAATCCTGATATGTGAAACCCCAAAATGGTTTAGCGTGAATAGGTTTTGGTGTTTCAGTGTTTCGGCACTCGGGAAACCCAAGGGCAAGTTCCCTTGTATTCACCAGTCGTGAAATCCCGATATGTGAAACCCTGAAATGGTTTAGCATCAATAGGTTTTGGTGTTTCGGTGTTTCGGCACCCGGGAAACCCAAGGGCAAGTTCCCTTGTATTCACCAGTCACGAAATCCCAATATGCGAAACTCCGAAATGGTTTAACGTGAATAGGTTTTGGTGTTTCAGCGTTTCGACACCCGGGAAACCCAAGGGCAAGTTCCCTTATATTCGCCAGTCGCAAAATCCCGATATGCGAAACCCCGAAATGGTTTAGCATGAATAGGTTTTGGTGTTTCAGTGTTTCGGCACCTGGGAAACCCAAGGGCAAGACCCCTCGTCTTCGCCAGTCGCTAAATCCTGGTACGCAAAACCCCGATGTGCTCTGTGAATGAACCCTAGGTCACCGGACAGGGTCTTGTGGTAGGGAGGAGGAGTCCCGAAAGAATCTAGACCTCCCATTTGTAGGGATGCGTGGTGAAGATCTAAGGTCACTAGGGTTATGGACATCAGAGGAATAGGAGTGAAGACCTCACCAGAAATCCCAAAAGGTAGAGTGTCGGGATTTAATCCGAGCTGTTGATCAAGTCAATGATATGGACCATATATCCGAATGATACCGGGATTTCGGGTTTTATGGATTTTAAAGGGAAAGGAGGAATGCTTGCATCGCAATTTCTCGAATCACGAAACCCTGAAAGCATTTAGAGGAACAATGCCAGGTCATAGGACCAGTCGTATGAAAAGCGACCCAAGGGAGGAGCTAAGGATCTGTTAGACCCTTTCGGGTTTCGGCATTTCAAAAGATAGAGAATAGGGGAATGCTTGCATCGTGATTCTCTGAATCGTCAAAGCCAGAAGTGCCTTTTTGGTAAGGCCTGTGGTCATAGCCAACGATCACATGGGGGAGCATAAGGGAAGGGAGGGTTTGCGCTAGGCCCCATAGAAATTCGAGGATTCTGTCCCTCGAGAAAAAGGAGAAAAAAGGTGAAAAATATTAGTTGCCATAGTGGGTGTGTGATAGATGATGATTGCAGAGAGCAGGACTTAGATGATGAGTTTCATAATGCTTTTCCTAAATTTGAAGAACAAATGCATAATTCATGTCAAAATCTAGGTCCCCAAGAGAAAGATCAATATGGACAATCCATCATTTCCCTTTTTCCTCCTTTTCTCGATTCTTTAAGTCAAGAGGTCATCTTAGGTTCAGAGTTATTTCATCATGAGGATAGTGTTTCATCTTGTCATGACTGAATTCATAGCTTACCAATTGTTGTTGTAATCCCTCCTATTGTTAATGAACCAGTGTGCCATGATTTTCCAAGTTTTGATGACTATGAGGATGATTTCACTGAACAACCTGCTGTCCCAGCTATTGCACTAATCCCCTCAGCCATTAATAGTCAAATGGTCATTGATTCACCTTTGTATGATGATTATGAAGATGATTTCCATGAATAGTCTGTTGAAGACCTTATATCAGAGAAGTACCCTTCCCATCAAAGAAAGAATAACTTGTTTTAACCCTCATGTCATATGTTTGTTGTTGAAAAAGAAGAAAAAGATAATAATCTAAGATTAGAAGGTGAAAAATTGAGAAATTGGGATCATAAGCCAATCTATGATGAATATCCCTCACAATCATAAGATAAGACAAAGAATGTAGTTTCCCAAGCACTTCTAGTTGTGATGAACTTCCCTATCAACCCCCTATTCCTCTTGAAGACACAAGCTCAGTTTCATCAAGCAGCCAAGATCAAATGCCATGTGAGCAGATGAGAGAGGTTGAAATTAAAGAAATACAAGCATCACTAAGCCTTTTTCCTAATACACCTCATGACCAGGAGTGGACCAAGTCCATATGCATTGAGAATGAATCAGAAAATCAGCAAGCAATGCAACAACCAAGAAAAGTGGAGGAAGGACCTAATGAAATACTTTTCCTTTTTACACAAAACAATGTCATAGGGGAAACTATTTATGATGTTTTTTAGGAACCATTTGCATCATGTCTTCAAGAAACAAGTGAGCCTAGGCTCATTAATTTCTTCAATGGAAAGTGTATTGCCAAATGTTTCTTTGACGTGCCTTCAAGTAAGAATTATCTCTAGTGTTTAAGGAAGAACATTTCAAAGCTTCAAATAATTGAAAAAATTATGAAATGGCTTCATTGGTTGTTTCATGTAACTTGAATGTTTCATTTTCCCAATAATTAGAGTAGGTGTGTGCAATAATCTTGTTGGACAAACATCGTTTTCATCATTTTTGTCAGTTTCGGTTTTCATTTGGATTTAGTTTCAGTTGAAGGTCACATATCAAAGCAGATTGTAGAGGTTAAAGGTTGGGAGAAGCCCTAGGATAAGGCACTAAAACTACAAGAGTTATTAGAGCGTCACAGGGAGGACTCTATCCCCCATGGAGCCTATGTTAGCACAAGAATTTGTAGCCAGAAGAGGCTTGCCTCTCCATAAGAAACTAAATAACCTCTATAGGCATATACAGGCTTCTAACCTATCAAATCTAGGTTCTTGATTAGTCTCATCATACATAAGAGAAAAACAATTCCATAGCAACATGGTGCTATGTAATTGTCTATATAGCATGGTCTACCATTTTACTACCTAAAATGCTACCAAATTTGTTAAGCAATGTAATGATGGCGCTATGAATTCCATAGGTTGTTACCAAATCCATTTTCATGTTGGATGTTACTAAATATATCAATGTTGAAGTGATGTAGCTATGAATTATGTTGGTGCTACCAAATTTTACACAGACACACAGGTGGGCACTCCCAAAATTTTGATAGAGACCAAATTGTACAGAGTTATTTTGCAAGGACGCTTCTGCCAGTTTTGAGTGACTAACTTGAAACTTATAATATGAACAAATGGGAAGGAATTCTTTAAAACTGGAGGAGGGTTTTGTTCATAACATACCAAATAACAAAAAACTCTCTCAGTTTTTCAAAATATATTATGGTTAGATATATATTATACATAGAAGTGGAGTTATAGAATGTGTTGCAGAAACTCTGTTCTAGACTGTTGAAATAATATTTTTGACCACCTGACTTCCAGGATCATTTTCGGGTAAACCAAGATGAATTTTAAAAATATTAAGGAGGTTATTGTCAATCATGGACCCATGAACATTAACCTCTTTCATTTTTCACACAGGTGTCATGGATTGGGAGATTCGAAAGAATCTTCGAGCCCTATGTTTTCAGTTTTTGTGATTTCATGTTTGAGACATGTTTTTGTGACACCTGTTGTAGCCATATGGAGATGAATTTAAATAAACTGAGAGAGGTTTTTATTCCTAACAAACTTATATACAAAAAAATTTCTCATATTTTACACAACTATTATGGTTTGATAATTACAAGTGGCATTTGGAAGCCTATTTTTCAGAATTTCACCTCCTGAAAAGCAGGAAATTAGTTAAAACGTGTCATTTTCTGTTTGTAGTTGTTTCTATTTTGGGAAAGGGGTTGGAGTTTGAATGGGTGAGATGGAAAGGAGCTATATGGATATATATTCATTTTACAAGAGGGTATGGGGGTTGGATTCATGAGCCAAGAGAGGCTAGAGAGAGTAGGAGTAGGCAATTTTCCTGTGTGTGTTCATTTGTAAGCCTATGGGAATTTTATGATTATAAGCATTATTGCTATTGGAGACTCATGAGAGATGTGATTTTAGATTGTAACTCTTTTGTTTATATTTCTTCGTATTTAAATATATTGAAAATTTAGGATCAAAGGCTGTCATTGATTTATGGATCCCTAAGAAGCAGATGATCTACGGTATTTTTCCCATCAGTCATTGTTTATATTCAAGTATTTTTTGATTCATTAAATTAAGAGGATCTCTGTTTAGTGAACATTCTATCTTATGTTTTCCTTCTTCATTCTTCCACCTATCAACATATAATCTTGTTTTCTGTTGAGCATCTTTAGTGCCTTCGATGAGTAGAATGTTTGTGACTCCATTTCCCATTGGTGTAGCCTACTGATCTACAGTTTGCAACCCTCTCCCTTTATTTCTCCATCTTGTTGTTCCACCTATTCAAAACCAAAATTATCTTTTACATTTTGATGGGTGTTGAGCTTACACTTTAGCAGTCAAAGTGTGACTTTCAGTGATAACAACTTGGATAAGCAAGAAACAACCCTGAATTTCTCTGTCTAGCACTGAAGCCGAGTATATTGTAGCAACATAATGTTGCACAAAAGTGGAATGGATGAAACAAACTCTACAAGACATCAAAATAGTATTTGAAGAACCCTCTACTATCCACTGTGATAATACAAGCGTGATAAGTCTCTCTAAGAACCCTGTCCAACACTCAAAATCGAAACACATTCTTATAAAGTATCACTATCTAAGAGATCAGGTTGAAAACAAAAACATTAAATTGGAATATGTTACAACACAAGAACAAGTGGTAGATATTTTTACAAAACCCTTAAGAAAATATGCATTAGAATACCTCGGGCAAAAATTGGGAGTAATCCTTCTTCCTACCTAAATCTCTCAAGAAAATAATGCATCAGTTGGAACCTATTCAAGGAGAGATAGCAATCAACATCTGAAGGAGTCATTTAGTTATGACAAGAAAAGTGTGATTGCAGGAGGTGTTACCAATGGTCAAAGAAATATTTATACAGACATATCATCGGAGAAGAAACCCTTTTCCATTGATGTCAAAGGGGGACAATAAATTCAGAGGACATAAGCATCACCACAGGGGAAGATTGTGTATAAAGTTGGTGTATTGCCCTTAATGACAAAGGGGGATATTGTTGGACAAATTGTCATTCAAGTGTTGAAGTAGAGCAACGAGGTCAATTTCAGGAAGAAAAAGAATCGATAGAAGAACATCACCTTAAAGCTGAAGAAATTCGTGACTATTATTGATCACGATAGGATCAACAATCCAATGATAAAATATCAGGAGGGTTAGAAAACACAGAAATCAAAGCTCAGAAGAGATCGATGCATTGAAAATCAGTAAGTATGGCACAAATGAAACCCAGATCAAATCATGACCGTTGATGTGAAATCGCCCGATCAACGATAGGGATGAATTGCGGGGAGCGAGAAAGAAGAATTAAACCACTTGCTGGTTGCAATCCCGCAATCCTTCTAGATTGTCAGATCACACAACTTCAATGATCTACGACTGTGATTGATCCAACTAATGACTAGTTTAAGTCATATTAAAGTGTGACTGTCAGATGCGCAATCGGAAAATCTACGGTAGGGATAGATTGCGAATATTGAAAGGAAAATTAAATCACTCGTAAATTGTAGTTTTGCAATCATCATCGATTGTTGATCTAATTCGATAATCTCAATAGTCATTAGATCATATCAATGTGGAAGGATAGGATAAGCAGGGCTAAAAGGTTGAGATTTGGATTAGCCGAATACCCATCATCCGTCAGATTAAATCCGATACTCGTCAGCTGTCGGATCGTGTTAAAGTGGAAGGATAGGATAAAGATACAAGAGCTGCATTGCAGAATATATTGAACCATTAATCTAAAGAACCTGATCAATGAACAAAATTCACTTCAGGTATAAATAAGCGAGGAACTTACGCCTCGTCAGTTTGAGATTTTAAATACCCGGAGCCCAGAAATATGAAGTGAATAAGGACTGTCGGATTTAGAGGACATACGAGGACCATTGGATCATAACTGTTAGTCAGCAGACCACGTCAACAAGGACATGTGGCATAGTCAAAGAACAACAAGTGTCAAGATGAATCGACATTTCTGGTACGTGCAAATCGCGAATCAGAGTGACACGTGGCAACGAATTGGCTCGTGACATGTCAGCAAGTGGCGTAAGAAACTTACGTCACTCCGAGAGTTTTGCGTCCGAAGATATACCATCAGTACTTTCGCCAAGTCCCAAAATCCTGAATGTCGGAGTCCCAAAGTGGACACGAGACGTCCAATCTGGAAATTACTTCACGAGCATCCTCGACCGTCGATCTACTTAGTCGAAGGATAGTGTAAGTGGAAATGTTAATCGACAACAAGCGATTTCCATCGTTGATGACTCACACAACAGGTGATCACTCCGGAGGAAAATGGAGCAACGTTTATTCGAAACCTCCGAAGTCCTGAACGTTGAAATTTCGAAAGGGACACACATCAATATATTGACAGCTTCGGGAGATTTGATATGCTGGAAGTCATGAAAACCCAAAGAGAAAAGTGTTGAAATTACGAAAACCATCCATCTCAATGCATGATTAAGCAGTGAAAGGATGAGTGTAAGGTATAAAGAGGACCGTTGATCTGTCTTCACGAAATAAACGTGAACTGTCTGATTGTTTTGGTGATATCGTAATCGAGAGTTTTGAAATATTGGAAGTCATGAAGACCCAAAGGTCAAAATGCCTAAATTTAGTTAGTCGTTCATCACATCAGAAGATCGAATCGTAACCATTGATTTAATAAAGTGTTCAAGCACTCATTTTTCTTAGCATCTGTTTATTGTTGATGGTCATATGATATAAGAGTTTTAAAAGGAAACTGTTATACGTCGCTATATTCGGTAAGCCTGTGGTTCTATAATGATCAATCATATGAAATGGCTTGAAGGAAGCGACTCCGCAGAAATTGGTCCCTATGAAAATAACAGAGATTCGAGATCGAATATAAAGGATTAAATTGATCCATGACTATGATCAATTTATGAAAAACCTTTATGGTAAAATAAATAAATAGTAATTAAGACTAATTAATCGAAGAGGTGCGATAGTCAAAATGAAGGGACACAGTTGTGTCACACTCACACCATTTGAAGAGTATATAATCATGGAAGAGTATTGAGAAGAAAATGTCTCTGCAATTCAGAACATAAGATCAAAAGGTGAAGCAGATTCCAAGAAGAAAAGATAATATCTATGTATTAAGGGTGGTTGGGTGGTGCAAGGGCAGGTTGGTGCCTGCAGAGGGAGTTGGTGCTTCCTTGTCTGTTGTAGCTGACTAAACAGGAGGTCATAGCCTCCTACCAGTTGGTGTTGGTAAACCAAAGTGTGGGTGCATCCTGATCAGTCGGTGCTGATCAAAGAGGAAGTACATCTTCCTTCTATGTAACATGTAAAACAATTTTGCATTTAATAGAAAAGAGTTTGTGGTTTTCCCAATTGGGTTCCACAATAAAATACTGTGTTAAAATTCCGTCTAATAAATGAAAAATTGATATAATTTTTGTGTCACTGATTCACCCCCCCCCCTCCCCCCTCTCAGTGATAGGATCTGCTCCTTCAGTTGATGCACTCAATAGGAGAGTGTATGAGATGCATGATACATCCATTAGCATGTACAAATCATATTTGAGTGACATAATTTTAGAGGTTGTCAAATCAGATCAACACTATGTGGACATAAAGGTAAATTTACTGCAACGTAAATTGCAACATAAATTTGAAGGTTATGAGATAAAAGAGGATGGAATCCTCATGTATAGGCACAAAGTTTATGTGTCAAATGTTCAGGAGTTGAAAATTTTGTTATTGTCATAGATGCATAAATTTCCTTATGTTGGGCACCCGAGCTACCAAAAGACAATTGTAGTGGTCAAAAGGAAATATTATTGGTCGGGCATGAAAAAGGAGGTTGTTGATTTTATTGCTAGATGCCTTGAATGTCAAAAGGTCAACACTGAGAACAGACACCAAACTTGTTTTCTATAGCCTTTGCCCGTTCCTGAGTGGAAATGGGAAGTTGTAACCATGTATTTAATTACTAAGTTGCCTAGGATTGCTAAGCAACATTATTTTATTATGGTAGTGGTGGAAAAGCTTACTAAAGTTTCTCATTGTATTCCATTGAAGTCAACTCACAAGGAAGCCAACATTATTGATATATACAAGAGAGATATTGCTAGGCTGCATGGTGTACCTAAGATAATTTTGTTTGACAAAGATCCTAAGTTCACATCGAATTTTTGGAAAGGGATATTCAAAGAATTTGGGACAAATCTAAACTTTAGCAGAGCATATCACCCTGAGTCAGATAGACAAACAAAGAGGGTAAATTAGGTGATTGAAGATATGCTTAGGATGTATGTGATGGATAAACCATCAAAATAGGAAGACTACTTACACTTGGTAGAGTTTTCTTACAACAATGGGTATCAAGAATCTTTAAAGATGAGCCCATTTGAGGCACTTTCTAGTAGAAATTGCAACACACTAGTGAGCTGGGATAACCCATCAGACATAGTCATGGTTAGGCCATATATACTATGGGAAATGAAAGAGAATATGGGTAAGATAAGGTATAATTTGAAGGCCACCCAAGACAACAAGAAAATCTACGCAGATAAAGACAGAACCAATGGAGAATTTAAAGTGGGTGACCATGTGTTATTGAAAGTAAAAGAAAGACGTAGTTTCCTGAAGTTGGGAAATTGTTCTAAGATGTAAGCACGCTATTGTGGGCCATTTGAAATCCTAGAGAGGATTGGTCATGTCACATATTATTTCACTTCTTGCATCCTTGTGTATTCATAATGTTTTCCATGTATATTTTCTCAAAAAGTATGTACTTGATGCTAATCATGTCATTGATTGGAATGTGATTCAAGTGGAGAGAGAAGGCAATTTTTGAGTGCGATTGGTTTTCATATTGGACCGAAAAATCAAACAACTCTAGAATCGAGCCATGGATATAGTAAAGGTCCAATGGACCTAGTACGGTCCTAAGGATGCAACTTGGGAGAGCGAGGATGATATGCGAGCAGAGTACCCACATATTTTTGAATACTTTTGAAGTTTTTGTATGTACATGTGTAGATAATGCACTAAGGATTGTGCATAAATAAGGGGGAGTGGAATGTCATACCCATAATCTGAACCCCAATTGTAAATGAAAATGTAAATGTCCATATAGGTTGGTGATTTGTTGGCACCAAGTTTTGGTTCAGTTTTGTGTGCACCTGAGTAGTGCACGAGGATTGTTTACCAGAGAAAGAGCGTGCACATTCCACAATGTTGCACGCACCATAGTAAGTGTGTGTGGAATGTGCATCAAGGTAAGAGTGCACACATTCCATAGTTTTATGTGCACCAGAGTAAGTGCACCAGGATTACCTTGAAATTCGCATCGAACCGAGTTATATATATATAACTCAATCTGATGTGCACTTCAAGGTAATCCTCATGCACTTACTCTAGTGCATGTAAAACTATGGAATGTGTGCACTCTTCCTAATATATGTGTGTGTGTGTGTGTGTGTGTGTTTGAGGCTGGAGATCCTGTGTGTTTATTGGGATGCTGAGTTGGGATGCAAAAAGGCCAGTGCACCTATCCTTGTAAAATGTAATCACACTCAAATTATTAATAAAATCACATCGTTATGCACAAGCCAATCAGATGAAAGAGATGGGGGACTAAACTCCACCAAAAAGAGAAAATGGAGCCAAGAGTTTATGAGAGGGGCTAATACAAGGGGTCTTAAGTCCAAGGTAATGTTTTATTAATATTTCTGAAAACTATAATTTATGGATATTTATTTATCCTAAGTTCTTAAGGAATGGGAAAAGATCACCAAGTGGAGCTAATATAGTTCTTAAGGTGACAAGTGTCCATTTATATTCATGCAAATATATTTTTGGGATTTAGTGTATTTCGGGGGGGGGAGATTCACTCATTTTTCTTCATCATTCAGACCATCTGAACTGTGAACTACCATTACCTTACCTGGAGAGAAAATATTGGAAAGAGGTTTCCATCTAGTAACCAGATGTTTTGTTGTCGAAGAGGTAGGTTGTCAGGCCCATGAGAATTCTCCCCATGTGATAGATTTCACTACTACATATAGAAAAAAAATTGACGACTACTTGCGACGAAAGTACCCTTTTGTCGCAAAATTGAAGATAAAGAGTTGAATTTCTCAATTTTTTTATAAATCCAGCTCACATTCGTCACTCTTGAGATGAAACAATTTGTATGTCTCAAGAGCGACAAACATGAAGATAATGGACTCCCACCGCTCTTACGATGACCTTTGGTTATCGTCGCAAGAGCGACGATCCAATGGTGTTTGCTACATTGCTCAAACACTCACCCAATTATTTGACAAAGTCAACATTGACTTGGTCAACATTCATCGCAAGAGAGACGATCCAATGTTGACCATTACATTGTTCAAACAATTACCCAACTATTTGACAAAGTCAACATTGACTTGATCAACGTTCATCACTCTTGTGATGAAAAAAATTATATATACATATTTTTCAAATTAGAGATTTTGCGACAATATTGCTATAACAACGACGGGTCAGAAAGGGTATTTTTGTGTGAAAGAATGTCGCAAAATATTAAAGGTGGGAAAAAAAGTAAAGAGGGTGAAAATTCTGATGGTAGATGTTATTTCCCTTGCAAAAAATGTTGCACTACACGTCCCATAATAATTTTAATAGCAACAACTAAAAAACATTGTAGGAAATATGGGCACATTGATGGGGGATTGAATGAATACCGTCCCATGGTAATTAGCTATATATTCATTATCTATTTTTATATTGTCGATAATATATATATATATATATATATTGTTTGAATATTTTTTATACACACTAATTTTGCATGATTGCTTGTAATTATTAAGTTAGAGTTTCCCCCTAACTTTCTATAGAATATTGCACCAAGTAGTAGTAGAAATGATGTTGTACAAGCTGAGAAACATGATCAAGAAAATGAGGATCTCATGGAAGAAGATGATGGGATAAACCAATTTAATTATCCCATGGAAGAAGATGATGGGACAAATCAAATGATCCAAGATTCGTTTTCTCAGTTAGATGAGGATGGGGACAGTGATGGTATTTATGATGAACCTCTATTATAAAAGGTAAATAAACGACTTTATGAAGGCTCAAGAGAAAATCTTTTCTCCGCTACATTGATTCTAGTGAACTTAAAGGTTATGAATCATTTTTTGAACACTTGTATGACACGGATCCTAAGGTATGTAATATGTTTCATATCATATACATAAATGTTGAATTTTTTCTATTTTTTTTAGTGTTAATTAATGTGTAAAATAAGAATGCAATTTTTACGATTAATATTCTTTACATTAACTAGTTATTTTTTATGTTGTGGATTGTTAGGTGAATTTTTGTTACCATCGTCAAATATTGTACCTTGCACATATCGATATTTGCATGCCATTATGAAATACATTGGAATGGATTATCAAACTATAGATGCATTTCCTAATGATCATATTATATATTATGGACAACATTCTTCAAAAAACGAATGCCTACAATGTCTTATTAGTAGCTATCAAACTGATCAAGTAACAAAAAGGGTGCCTCAAAAGGTTCTTCATCATATTCCCATAATTCCATGCTTGCAGCAATTGTTCAGGTGTGAAAGCATAGAACAATTTATGGATTACCATGCATGTAACAGAAGTGGATATGGTGTTCTTCGAATTCCTACCGATGGTTATGCATTTATGGAAATTGAGGAAAAATGGGAAGATTTCAAAGATGAACCTCATAATGTTATCCTTTCATTGGCAGTTGATGGTGTTAATCCATTCAGAGAGCTTAGGTCTATTTACTCAGTGTGGCCTATTTTTTTTATCAATAATAACATTCCTCTTTGGATGTCAATAAAGAGGGAGCACATAATCTTGACAATGATTGTTCCAGTTATTTGTTTACATTAATTTTTTGAATGTAACATTTTCATTTGTTTCGTTTTTTGCATTATATATTTTGTTTATTTATTTACTTATATATACATATCATGGTAGTAATTATGTGTAATTTCAAACAACTAGGTAAGTACCAAGTTAAAGATATGAATGTATATATCGATTCTCTTATCGACCATCTACTAAAGTTATGGGTTGGCATCACTATGTATGACATATGTAAACCAATCAGGGAGAAGAAATTTAAATTATGTGGAATACTCTTATGGACAATTCATGATGCCCTAGGACTAACACATTTTTGTAATACGTAGCATTCTATTGCTCTTTAATACTATATAATGTTTTAAAGATATCATGCATGTTTAATTTTTAAATAATCTCATCGTATAATTAACATTAATCCATTTGTTGCAGGTCTTCAAACAAAGGGTAAATTTTCATTTCCAGTTTGTGGTCCTAAGATGAAGTATCGTCATTTAAAAAGTTTAGGAAAGGTGGTGTTTGATAAGTATAGGCACCTCCTCCCTAAGAACCATAGGTATCGTACTACTGAAAAACATATTTTCAATGGGAAAGAAGAGACTGGCTTAAAACCATGAAGAGTGACACCTCACCTATGGAGGTTGGAATATAATAGAAGTCTTCAAGGTACGCAATTTCTTTATGTATTGTATATGTAATGTTTTGAATTTTTATTTTAATCATTGAATTTATTTTACCGTATTTGATAATTATTGTTGTGATTTATTTTATGCTTCATGAAGGCCTCCATCATGAAGGTATTAATAATGGGCTTCCACTAGGAATGAAATGTTATCCCACTCAATTCATGAGGTTTCCCTACT